>PVJA010018664.1:0-39700 GCA_004027025.1 Myocastor coypus
TCCTTTTTTTTTTTTTTTTTTTTTTTTTTTTGTCTTTTTGAGGCAGGGTCTCGCTATGCAATTCAGGCTGGCCTTGAGCTCACTTTTGTAGCCCAGGCTGGTCTCAAACTCGCACCAATACTCCTGCCTCAGCCTCCCGAGTGCTGGGATTACAGGCATTTACCACCACACCCAGTGAAGGGTATGTTTTAATAAATTCAAATTTATAATTTCAGTGTAGGTATTTTATTAATATTTCCTTCTGTAAGTAATGCTTTTTTTCTTCCATTGAAGAAATCTTTCCCTCCTGAGACCAGGAAAATCATCTTCTGTATTACCTCTGAGATGCTTAATTGTTTTGTCTTTCCCATGTGTAAGCACATACAGCAGCTTTCTATGTGTGGCATGCGGTAAGGATCAGCTTCACTGTTTCCAGGTGGATGTTGGTTTATCAAGAGTTAGGCACTGGCATCTCCACCATAAGCCAGGATCCGTGTGTCTAGAGCGTCACATGGGTCTGACCACCATGCATCAGCACCACTTGGCTTCCACTGCCACATACAAAGCAGCCACCTGATAGAGACCTCCCGCTGATCTTCATCCACACATCTGCATGTTCCTTCTTCTGCCCTCCTCATAAAATTTTAACATTTGGGACCCAGAAGGATGGCTCAGTGGTCTAAAGCACCTGCTTAAGAAAGCTTGGGTGGCTGCAGGGACCGTGGTTCAATCCCTGGCACCACATGCTGCGCCAGCCTTGCCCTCAGGGCAGGCTGAGCTGGCCATAAAAATAAATAAACAAACGAACAAAAGTTCTGAAACAAGAAAAAAAAACTTTAAAAAAAGTAAAATAAAATAAAATTTCAACATTTGTCAGGTTCATTAAAAACAAAAACTTCCCAGGCCTGCCTTTCCAGCCCCACCTCCAGGGCATGCTGAGATGGCAATTGAGACTGGGCAGGGTAGTGTGCGCCAGTGATCCCAGCTCTTGAGAGGCTGTAAACAGGAGGATCACTGTGCATCCCATCTAGTAGTGAGACCCTGAACACCCTGTAGACCAGGCCCTAAAAAATAAAATTAAATTAAAAAACCTGCTGGAATTTTGATTGGGATGTACTGATTCTATAGAAATATGAGTAGCCACTAAACAGGGAGATCTCCAAAGCCTACACCCACCCATGGCCCTGCCCTTCACTATTTCTTAGGGACTCAGCTACTTAGTTCTCCTTTCATCCTAGTAAAAAACATTTTATGGTTTTGTAAACAGAGGTGCTGCTGCCCAGCTACGGTGACACCTATGCCAGCAAATTTGGTATTTTTTTATACTATTTAACTGGAATCCTTTTGTCATTGTTGTCTTTAGTTTTCATCTGTTGAGTCCCAGGTCTCGCTGTCTAGTTCAGGCAGTCTTGAACTCACTAATGTAGCATAGGCTGGCTTTGAATTAGGGACAAACCTCCTGCCTCGGCCTCTCCCATGCTGGGATTACTGAATGTGGCACCATTATGCCCAGCTTAACTGCATTCTGTCACTAACATAAAGAAACTTAACCAATGACCTCAGTGACTTCACCTTTGATCCTTCTGATTTGTTGTAGTTTTTTATTTTCTGCATGTAAAACATTTTTATCCATGACTCATGATAGTACTACTTAATGTGCGCTGCCCTCAGGTCTTATTTCTTTGCCCTACACAGCTGCATTGGCCAGGATCTGCAGCTCCCTGTTCTGTAGCACTGGCCTGGTCCTGACAGGTCTCCTTCCTCATCTCAAAGGGAAGAAGATTCCCGTTCAGTATGCCTTGCTGTAGGGTTGTTCAGAGTAACTATTATAAGGTTAGAGAACTTTCTTTCTTGCCTTAAAGAGCCTAAGGGGTTTGAAAAAATAGTAAGCAAATATCAAATCTTAACAAATCACTTTTCAGCTCCTATTGGAACTGATTAGATGATTTTTTTCACTATTTTTAATTTAGTGAAGATATTACTGCTTTTAAAATGTTAAAACAATTGTCAAGTTCAAAAGACAGCTTCATAGGGAGCTGGGGAGATAGCTCCGAGGCACAGGTGCCTGCTGGGCAAGTGCAAGGTCGTGAGTTTGAACCCCAGTTCCACAAAAAAAAAATAAATAAATAAAATAAAATAAAAAAGACACCTTCATGATGTGTTTTCTATCTTGCTCGATTTGGCTTCCTCAAATTTCATTGGGGATCTCTGTTTTGATGTCTGTGATTTTTGCTTCTTGTGGTCCTTGCAAAAATTGAGTGTTCCTTTATTCTCTTCTCTGGGAGCATTTTTTTTTAAAACTTTATGTTGTGACCAGCTCAGCCTGCCCAGGGGGTGGGGCTGGTGCAGCATGTGGTGCCAGGGATCGAACTGCAGTCCCTGTGGTTGCCTAAGCAGGTGCATTAGATGGCTGAGCTATCTCACCAGCCCCTCTGGGAAGATTTTGTATGGCGCTTGTATTGTTCACTGTTAACTGATTAGAAGATAGGCAGGGATATTCTCTGGGCTTGGAGTTCTTTGTGAGAAGATTTTAATGACAGGTTCAAGGTTTTAGTAGATGTAGGATCTTTCTCTTTTTTTGGTGATTCAATGTATTTCACTTTTCTACTTTGTCCATCACCAGCTTGGAGGTCATCGGCTGCATTCATTTTCTCTAAAAGGTCACCCTGGAGGTAAAAGCATGCATTCTTGGCTCAGGGTGTCAGCCGTGAATGGATGAAAGACTTTGCTTGAATTCTTCCTGTTTGGCCTGAGGCTGGCCTGACCTGGTCTTGGCTGTGGCATGATGGGCATTGGGACCAGCCTCAAGTTCTGTTCTTCCAGTGCCAGCTGACATGGATGTCCATTGGGTAGCCCATAGGCAGTGTCCCTCTCTGTCTCTGGACCAGGAGGAGAGCCACTACTTACCATGGTGAAACTGGGCTGCAACTTCTCTGGGAAGCTGGGAAAAGACCCTGACGACCAAGATGGGGCTTCCACGGACAGTGTTCCTCTGATCGACCCCCTAGATGTCACCCAGCTGCGTCCATCATTTCCCGACCAGGTGAGCAACGTAGGCATGGATGGGGGACTTTCTCCCTATTACCTGGGAACCAGGGGTGTGGCTGGGGCTTGCTACCTGTTCCTCCTTCAAGGCACAATGGAGTAAAGGCCAGGCTGAGCTGAAGCCCCAGTGGACTGTAGGCAAGGCTAACCTCCTACTCAGCTTCTTTGTATCCAGAACTCCACTTTCTACCTGAAACAGGGGAAGTTGGCCACAGAACGCCTGAAAATTTGAGTCCACATCCACGATCTAGTCAGAGGGGATCAGGAAGCTGCAGCTCCCACCATTTCCCTGCCAAGCATGGTCAGGCTAGAGATGGAGAACTGGGACAAATGGCTGATAGAGAGTGGGCTTCCTGCAAAAATAGGTGAGGAGCAAAGAGCCTGATGCCAGCCTAGCCCGGCCAGTGCTCCCAGAAGCTATGGGTCTGAAGGACCCTGCAAGTTGTCCTCGTCAGAGGTTAAGGGGATGATCTGTGCCTGTAGTGCTGCCAGGCCTGCCACTCCCGGGGGCCAGGGCAGCTCTCTGGCTACTGAGTTTACTTTGGCTACATCTACCACAGCAGTGGGTGCTGTCAGGAGGCCCATGTTTGGCCCCTTGGGAGCACACAGAGCTCAGAGCTCAGAGCTTAGAACTGCCTATATATGTACCTCTTGCAGTAGGACCTCCAAGACTCTCAGAGCCAGCAGAGAAGGCTGGCCTTCCTTTTTGGAAGGAAGGGGCAAGCAGTAGAGTCATCAAGAGAAGCTCATGGCAGGGAAAGCCAACACCTCAGGGTAGAAGGCAGCTGGCAGTGTAAGAGGCTCCATCAGCTTGGCTAGGCCCCATATGGCCATGGCTCCCAGCAAATCTAGGTCATTCAGCTTTTTTTTTTTTTTTTTTTTTTTTTTTTTTTTTTTTTTTTTTTTTTTTTTTTTTGGCTTCATCTTGTAGCTACTGGAGCTGTGCTGGCCACCAGATAATCCCAGCTCATGGTCACCCCACACACCACCACTCCCATGCAGTGGGAACTGGTCCAGCTTGCTTTGCTCAGGGCTCTCCTGGATCCTGGCCAGCTGCTCGAAGACACTGTGGCCTTCTCTTTCTTTAGGTTGTCATCAAGACACAGACTGAATATCAGCTGTCCTCCTCGGACGAGTCAAAGAAGTTCCCAGATGTGGAGGGCCAGAAGCTGAGCTGCAACCACCCAGAGGAAGGGCGCAGGGTAAGTGTGCCCACCTGTTCCTGTGGGGAGTCAGAGCAGGGGAAGAAAGTGCAGGGGCAGCGCAAGCTGAAGCCAGGTGCAGTCCTCCTTGGGTCAAAGTCCCAGATGAAGAAGGAGACCTGTCAGGCCCAGGCCAGTGCTACAGAACAGGGAGCTGGAGGTCCTGGCCAATGCAGCTGTGTAGGGCAAAGAAATAAGACCCGAGGGCAGTGCAAATTAAGTAGTACTATCATTAGGCTGGGCAGGGATCAGCCAACTGCCAGCACTGCCTGATCTGCAGCTGCCAGCCTGGCCCAGCATCCTCTTGGTGCCAGTGAGTTCTGTGCTCCTATGACCCTGTCAAACCATTCTTTTCCCCAGGAATACCTGTTTCCCGCAATGAGTCTCTGTCTTTCCTTTATGGTCTTGCAGGCTCAGTATTGTAGGTCTTACTTTTTCTGCAGCATAGCTGTCAGATATCTCCCCTCATCTTTTAATCCCTTAAATTTTCCAAAAATGGCTTTAGTCATTTTTAGTGGACTATTTCCTAAAGCGTTTCATTTTTCAGCAGCAGTATCTACTCAGTTCCACGAAGCCCCTGGTTTCTTCAATGGGAATGCTACGAGAGAGGCACTAGGGCCTCGCTACACTTCCCAGGAGTCCACCCAGGCTGCTATGTGTGAGTGCTCCTCACGGGAAGCCCTGGAGATGGCTCCTGGATGCCAGGAGCCTGTGCCATGCTGGCCACCAGTCTTTGCAGGTGTCATCTGGGCTGGACAAATTCCTATAAGCACCTTCTAGCTTAAAGACCACATGTACTTTTCTTGGTAGCTTCTAGAATCTCAGCGCAAGGGCCCAGCAAGGCTTTGATCCTGTGGCGTGGTTTCTGGACCCTTGGCCCTGGGGCCGACCTGTAAAAAAGCACCAGGACATGGGGGCTGCGTTGCTCACCAACAGCCAAGCGCCTCTTCTTCCCCTCTCTCAGGTGCCCACAGCCAGGATGACTGCCTTCGTCATGGCCCTCCTGGGCTGCGTTCTCATCATGTATAAGGCCATCTGGTATGACCAGTTCAGTTGCCCCGATGGCTTCCTGCTTCGGGTAAGGTGGTAGGGTTTATGGCGTGGGAAGCGGGCAGTAGGGAACACCCTGATGCTCCATGACCTCCAGGCAGCCTGGCCGAGCATGCTCTCCCTGGGAGCCTCGCTGCTTCACAAAGAGCCACCTGGACCTTTGGCTTCGCACTGAGCCTAGGGTTCTGTTTTGGAGCCCTGGCCTTCATCAGCTGGAAATTAAGTCTGCTCTGTCCTTTCCTGTTGGCCTTGTGGGCCTGCTGATGTGACCCTGCTTCCGCAGCACAAGATCTGCACACCGCTGACCCTGGAGATGTACTACACAGAGATGGAACCCGAGCGTCACCGCAGCATCCTGGCGGCCATCGGAGCCTACCCGCTAAGCCGCAAGCATGGCACTGCCATGCCCTTGCCTTGGGCAGAGAGCTACCTGGCTGCCAGGGAAACACCCAAGGGACCCACGCAGGCAGGGGCTGCCGCGGCTGCTGTCACAACCACAGAGCAACCCGGGAAGCCCTCTGCCAAGGGTGAGAAGGAAGATGCGCAGAAGGCTACAGCCAGTGCGCCACCACCGGGCCCTCAGTGACCGAGGGACCAACGTGTAGGGCACCTGCAGCCAGGCTGGGGTAGGTGAGCCTAATACTGAGCCTCTCTCAGCCTCCTGCCACCTTGTCTGAGCCAGGAGTCCCTCCTTGCTGTTCCCTATGCAGCATCTTGAGACCAGAGCATGACACAGGGGTTTGTTCTCTCCCCCACCTCTGAGCACTGATGGGGAAGCTGGGATGGGGGTGGGTTGGGGCCGCAGGAGCAAAATGAGTCCAGGGAAGGGGAGGGGAGGAGCATAGCCCAGTTGGCTGTCAAGGACCTGGCAGAGTTAGGGCAGAGGACTAGAGAGGGTGAGGGAGAGGACAAGCAGACAGGGCCGGGAGAAATGAAGGGCTCGCAACTCCTCCTCCTACCCTGATCAAGGGGCGGGGGAGGGGGCTGGGAAAGGGTTCTTAGGCTCGGGGACCAGCCCACCGGCTGCCAGCCCCTGGCCCTCCGTCTATCTTGCAGTGTGCCCTGCCAGCTCCTGTGACTCGCCGGCCTCCTGATGCTCTCCTAACTTGTGTTTGTGTCCCTTCCCCCAGACACCTCGCTGAAGCTCCGCCCCCTCTAGCTTTGTCGCTTTTCTGTAAGTAAAAACTCATGTCTACCCCGGTCTCTATTTCTCCTGTGCGGCCGTGTCCGCTTTGGCTGGCCCGTTTTTCTGCCTAGCCACAGGCCCAGAGGGACTCTTGGTAGTTCCCGCTCTTCCGGTTCAAGAGCAGGGATCTGTGTGAAGGAGAAGGTGCCCGGCTCCTAGGTACCTGGACCTGAGGGCAACTTCCTTACGTGGACGGGACCTTGTCATGGCCCAGTTGCCCTGGATGGCCCCAGTGGAAGGTGCTCGCACCACTCGAGGGAACCAGGAGTCTCAGCTTGTCCCTGCCTAGTGGCCAGAGCTACATTTTGCTGCGTCCCCAACCATCTGCCTGGTGGGGAGCCTGGCTTGCGCGGCTCTCCCATTCCTCAGCAGCATCAGGCTCCTACCGTGGGCTCCTGCGCCTGGGCAGTGCTCACTCCCAGTTCCTGGCTCCAGACAAGTCACCCATAGGGATGAGTGACCTAATGAAGAAATGAACGAATGCTGTGGCTTAAGCGAGGAATGGAGCCTTGGCGATGCTAGCAAAATGGCGGCCGCACATCCCAGCAGCAAGCTTTGCACCTCAGGAGCTAGGGGAGAGTTACATGGACACCTACATCAGCTCCAAGGAGCTACCAGGGAATCTTGCCCCAACCGTGGTACCACATTCTGTCTCGGCAACCCCAGTCCTGTCTGCAACCGGGGTGTGCTGGGCCCACGCCCCTCCCCCATTCCACTCACCACAGCACCTATTCCCTAATCTTTCTCTTCCTCTGTCCTAGTGGGACGTAAGCTCCAGGTCGAGCAGCTGGGACCATGACAGAGCCTGGGGTGCCCAGGGGCTAGAGCAAGAGGCTCTGAGCAGGAAGAACCAGTGTTACTTGGGTGCCCTACGTGGAATACGAGGGGTGCTGAGCTTTGAGGGATGTGATTCCACACCTGGCCCAGGTCCCTGGGGGAGCCCCCTCTCACCCAGGTGGAGCTGGAAGATTTGGAGGAAGAAGGGAAGACCATCTCCATGGTGCTGGGGACCACCCACGCCTGGGTTCTGGGTGCCCACCTTCCTTCTAGGCACTCAGTGGGGCAGCTGGAGGAAATGTGCTCTCTCTCTCTCTCTCTCGCTCTCTCTCTCTCTCTCTCACACACACACACACACACACACTATGCTCTCTCATTTCTGTACACACACACACACTCTGATTTCTCTCATTTCCTTGCACACACGTGTAAAATCTCCACGACTTCATGTGACACTTCCAATCAAATGCACACCCTCAGGATTTGTCCCAAATTTCTTTTCCATGGTTAGAACTCTATTCTCCAACAGGAAGGAGAAGCTAATGGTTACTGTTAGCTTTCCTGTATTTGCTGGCTCGGTCCCAGAATATAATTAAGTTAGTAACTCAAATCACAATATAAAAAACCAGTCAGCACACTAGACTTAGGTGTTTGCCTGGAGTTTTCTTTTAAGTGTTTAATCTGAAGGCACACCGTCTAAGTGCACACTCAAAGCTCACTTGGGTTAGTTCTTTTTTCCACATTAGTATGGTTATATTATTGATTTGATATGGAATTAGAAATATATTACTGTTGGTGCTTCATTTTAGGCCCGCCTCATTTGCTGATTTTTTTTTTTTTTTTTTTTTTTTTGTGGGACCAGGGTTCAAACTCACAACCTTGCACTTGCCAGGAAGGCACTTGTGTCACGGAGCTATCTCCCTGGCCCCCAATTTGCTGATTTTTATTCTATATTTTATATGATTCCAAAAGATGAAACTACAAAAAGGTTTCTCAGATAAGACATCCCCTCCCACCTCATCCCCACCCATTGAAGAAAATCAGCTTTACAAGTTTTTAGTTTGGCTTTCCTTGCCTTTTCGCCAAAGTAAGCAGATACACATTTACTTATTACATTTTCACTGAGGAGATTTTTCCAACAATGGCCAATTCTTCAACACCAGCTGGAGTCCTGTATTTATCATTTTTAGGCACTGACCACTGGTGTCAGTCCAGGGCCACAGTCAATGGCTCAACTCCTCAAGACATCCACCCTCCTGAGACACAAGCCCAAGATTCCCAGCCTCTTGTTCATCCTGGCTACAACGTCAAGTGCTCCAACACCTCTCATGAGGCTTGGTAATTCTCTAGAGAAAAGCATAGAATTCAGAGAAGCACTTTACTTACAGCAAAAGACAAAATTATAACACTTCTAAGTAAATATATAATAAGTATGTAACTTACAGTCCTAGCCCAGACGCCATGCCGCGGGAGAAGGGTTTGCTGGCCTGAGGTGTTTCCAGTAGCCTGGGCCATGGCCCTCGCTATCTCAGGTGGCTGACCTGGTTCTCTGTCAGGGTCCAGGACCTGCCAGGGCCCCCTGTAGCCAGCCAGCCCCTTACCCAGTCAGGCCATGTCTCTGAGGCACCGGGACCTCACATGGGCTGTCCAGCCAGGCATTGTACACATCCTGCAGTGCCTACAGGTTTTGCTCTTGCCCAGTTTTTACTGAAATGTCTCAAAAAGACTTTCACCAGTCAGGCACTCCGTGGCGGGAGCATCTGCTGGCTTTCTCCAAAAGGGAGCCATTGTAGGGAACAGCGTGGCTTGGAGGTGACTCTGATGATGTGCCCCAAAGCCTGAGCTTCACCCGTCTCATCGTCTACACTGTGTGAACATTCAATTCTCATGAGGCGCTCTAGGGCCCCTTTCAGGGCCCCACATTACCGCCTCTCAGTGTGACTCTGACAGACTCCAGGTTTAGGAAGATGGACAATCAGGAGCTCGGATGCATTCTTCTCCCAGGTGTCCTATGATGCAGCACCCTGATAAGAGCAGAGGCCCACTGGGGGCACCAGAAAAGGGCAGCTATCCCTGGGGTACCCAAGGGAGCTTCTTCTATGGCTGAATAAATTTTCCTGTGGCCAGGACCACGTACTGGACCTCAGGCCAGGAGACAGTTCTGCTGCTCACCAGCAGTTGAGGCTCAGGAATCAGAGATGGGGAAGCTTGGCCAGCTGTGCTGTTAGTGCTGGACGGCCTTTGGGGCCTATCTCAGGAACTGGTTTTTTGTCTGTATCCTGGTGCCCATGAAGGCACCAGACCTGAGTCTCTTGTCAGGGGTGGATACCTGATTCTAGAATGAGGCTCCTGGGCCTCTGATGTCCCCTGCACTGAGGTCCTTACTGCCCTCGTCACCCACCAGGCTTCTCACCCAGGTTGTCTGGAGCCTCACCTAACCCTGTAGGTGCTTGTGGCCAAGTTCCAAAGGTCACTCTGGTCCAGAGTGTGGCCCCATCTGTCTTGGAACTTAGACCCAGTATGTGAATATTCTGGGCATGTAAAAGGCTGCCCCCTGCTGGCCACAAGGAAGAACGTGGTAAGGGAGCCCTCTGCCTACCCCCATAACCACCGCAAGGCTCAGGGGCATCACTGTTGCCTGGGGTGTCCTGGAGGCTCCTATAGGCCCCGGGGCCTCTCTAGTAGGCTCAAATCACCCGTGGCAGGTTCTGTGGACCCCCTCCTGTCTTGGAAGGACAGCGCCAGCCGACACGGACTGCGGCTGAGCGAACAGGGTAAGACTTGGTGGTTGCTTCCGGGAGATGGCGCTGCAGTCAGACACACCAACCTCAGCGCATCCTTGTCGCCTGCCCACAGCTGTGGAGCTACGGATCCAGCTCAGACCGCCTGCCCACCCACAGTGAACTCTGACCCCAACCCCTCCACCGATTTCACCTGCTATAGCTCTTCCACCAACGCTAGCTGAACCTGCCAGGCACCGTGGGCGGGGCTTTAAGGACCTGTACTTGATCTGGGCACTATTTTAACTGCTCATTTCCTGGAGCTCAGACTGGGCTGGAACTCACAGCGGATGCTTCTGCCACAACCTCCCCAGGGTTGGGGTTGCACACCACCACTCCAGGCTGAAAAGTAAAATTTAATCTACGTTATGTATTTATTTTATTTGGTTTAACACTTTTTCTTTTCTACTGAGTAGCAAATCAAATCATATATATTTAAAATATTCAAGCTTTAGGCAAGTATTTAGAATTATCAGGTTTGGGAAACAAAGGTCCAGGACCCAAAATACTATACACTGCCAGTTGAAGAAAGACTTCAACATATGATAAATTCATCATTCTTCATTAGGTCTCAGATCTAAATTGATCCCATAGAGCACAGTCTTTTGTTTATTTTCTGAGACACGGTTTCACTACGTAGTTCAGTAGACTGGTCTTACACTCACTATGCAGCCCAGGCTGTCCTGGAGCTGGCAGGGATCCTCCTGCCTCAGGCTTCTACACGCTAGCATTATAGCGTTGCACCAGCCTTCCGTATACAATGGATGACATCTTACCGTAACACATTGCGCACATGTTTTTTCCTGATACTGACCATCTGGCTGCCTAGCTCCAGAACAAGAAATTCTGCATTCCTGGCTACTAGAACCTGCAGCCCAATGACATCAGGAAGGGAAATGTCTTTGAAAGATTCTCTTGCCTTGGGTTGAGATCGTTTCTAAATTTTCCTTCATAATTTTCTTACATGACGAAAGCGCCTGAGGAAACACTATCTAAAAGAGACAGGAAGACATTTTGCAATTCCAAAGTAACTTCAAAGGAAAAATGTCTAAAGACATCATAAGTATCCTGGCTCTCTGAACACCAGGAGGAATGCTTTGTTCCATAAAAAGATGTCCAAACTCCACTCAGGGCAACTCTCTGGGTCACAGCCCACCTTCTCACTTGAAGGCCTAGCTTTGTATCTACTTTATAACAAACTCTATCTATACATACTTCTAATTTAGGACCTCCAAGTGATATAAGGGAAATAGTATAACTAGCTATAACCTGCAAGATGGCCGATATGCTGAGTTCATTTTACCCCAAATTGGAGATTAAATTCCGGGGAACAAGGGAGGTTCAGAGCAGGAAATTTTATTGAGGGAGAGACAGCTCCTGCCTGAGAGGACAGGAGGAGATCTGGAAAATGGGTTGTCAAAAGAAGTTTGATAGAGCAAAATTACTAAATGAGTACAAAATCACGAGGTGGGTACAACATGAGACAACATTATAGTAAACCAATAAGATTTCAAATATAGCCACGTTGGCAATGTTGATCCAATGGGAAAGCAAGTCACATAACAAATGTACGTGGAAAGAACAAGGACCGTTTGTTGGAAGAGATGGGTCAGGAAGTGCTGCTCACCCATCTGGGTGACTGATGCCTATTTAGGAAGCAATAGAAGCGGCATCATTCCAACTGGATCCTGAGGCCCCGCCTTCAACAGAGGCACCTCCAGCCATGGCTGTAATGTGTTCTGATCTTCTGCATTGACTTCTTCAAAGGCTTAGCCCTATTGACTGCCTATAATATTGCTACCTGGTTTACCTGTCTGTAATCCTTCTCCACTGCTCATGTGTCGTGACTGAGTTCTTCCGTCAAGGACACCAAGAACCGAAGATGAAGGAAGTGAGTGGCCAGTTCCTTATTGAAGCAGGACCTGGCTGTCCAGATCCAACACACATTTTTTGTTTGCTTGCTTGCCTGTTTTTTGGTAGGGAGTTGTTGGGTTATTTTTTTGTTTTGTTTTGTTTTTTTCTGTAATCTTTTTGTTTGGCTTGGGTTTTTTTTTTGGTGGCTTGTTGGTTGGTTGGGTTCTTTTTAGACAGGGTCTCGCTGTGTAGTCCAGGATACCCTTGAACTCACAGTGATCTGATCCTCCTGCCTCAGTTGGCCTCCTAAGTGCTAGGATTAACTATAGGTGTGCATAAGCCACAGCTACCACCAGTTATAACATCATTTTTAAAAATTTTACTTTATTTTTTTCTTGTTTCAGAACTTTTGTTTATTTATTTATAAATAAATTTATTTATTTATTTCTATGGCCGGCTCAGCCTGCCCTAAGGGCAGGGCTGGCCCAGCATGTGGTGCCGGGGATCAAACTGCGGTCCCTGCAGCCGCCCACGCTTTCCTAAGCAGGCGCTTTAGACCACTAAGCCATCCTGCCGGGCCCATAACATCATGGCTTGAGGTACATATATTTTGTGAAATGTTTACTATAATCAAGTTATTTAGTATATTTGTCACTTACAAGATTCTTCCTTCCTTCCTTTCTTTCTTTCTTTCCCTTGAGACAGGTCCTCTATAAGTCACTTCAATTGTCCAGCTTTCCAGAGTGCTGGCATTATAGGCCTTCACACATGCCTGCCTCCAGTCTTGTAGGGGTTTGTTTGTTTGTTTGTTTCATTGTTTAAATTTATGTATTTGGTACAGGGTCTCACTATGCAACTCAGACTCACAGTGATCCTCCTGTTCTTAGCCTACCCAGCTCTGGGGTTACAGGCATGGCCTACACCACCAGGCCCAGACTCAGCAGCCCGCTCAACCCACCCAGGGGCAGGGCCAGCACAGCATCCAGTTTGTTCTGAATTTAAGGAAGGTGTCAGGACTAAACAGGGCAGGTGGTGGGGTGGGCAGGGATCTGTACGGTGAGGTCACTCTTAATTCTGTGTCATTGCTGAGGAGTTCCTGGCTGACCAGTGCAGCCCCCAGACCCAACCAGACACTAGCCTAGGACTCTCAAGTTTTCCACATGTCTTCTGTTCTTCTCTACTGTCCCTTTGTGAGCCAGCCAGCATGTAAATAAACTCTCTACCACCATCCCCATTACCCTCAGGAGTACAAAGGGTGGACACTGACCATGCTTTGTCTAGGAAGAGCGGTAGTTGAATCTCTTTCATAAATCTCAGCACAGGCTGCCAGCCCTCTTTTCCACATTGAGCACAAGGGTCTGGGGATAGGCTGGGGTATGCCTCTGTTGGGGTAGGTTGGTCTTTCAGAGCCATAGTTTCATACAGCTGTGAGCAGGCCATGCCAGGTAGATAGGGCCTCTTGGTACAGGCTTTGTCAGGGGTTATCAAGTGGACATTCAGTAGATACTGTTGTCCCACCAGCAATGGCCCCTCCTTTTGATATGCCTTTCACTAGGTCAAGGCCTGGGTATCTCCAGCTCACCCAAGGGCCAACTCTGAGGTGTCCTGGCCTGCTCTTAGCCTAGGAACAATGAAGCCACAGCACTACCTAAAAGTGAGAGTCAGGTATCATGTAAGGCCATGACATCAAGGACCCTGGGCCACTGGAGCAGCAGGACCACATGTCCTTGGGTCTCTTCGCTGAGCAAGATACCACCAAGTCATGAGGCCTGAAACTGCCAGTGGGACCAAGCCCCACAGCGCCTCTGAGCTGCACATAGGAAGTCCAGGATGCCCTCGACCTCACAGTGGGATCAGAACCCAGAAGAAGGCTCACAATGTTCATCCAGTTGTCTTCTGGCTCCCCTTTGCACTCTAAGCTGCAAGCAATGTTTCACAGAGAAGACAGTCCTACAATGGGGTCCATTTGCACATGGCAGCAGCTGGGTGGGTTAAGAGCTACGAGAAGCTGAAGTTAATTGGTCCCAAAAGGCAGCTGCCTGGGAGGTGCCTACAGGCAGCAGCCCCCTTGTGATCTGTGTCATAATTCACTAACTTGAAGCACACACATGACGCTCCTTTCTCTCCTTTTTGTTTGTTCTCTGCAATGGGTTTGGAAGCAGGCCTAGCTTTGAACCATCCCTGCCAGCCACTGATGCCAAAGCCAAGGGAAGCCCCAAACTCGGGCTGGGGCTGAAGGGCAGAGCACGAGCCAGGTGTGGGCCACGTGTCCCCTCTCTGACCCATGTCCTTTCCTTGTTCTTGATTACTCGTGCACTCACAATGGACTGGCACTGACACAGGCTCCTCGGCTGAAGAGGAGGTGCCCATCTCTGTGGTTGGAGCCTCTGAGAGCTACTTGCCCATCAGGCTCAGATCAAGAGCAGGGGCAGGGCCCAGGGCCAGATAGGGTGGCCTGGGCACAGACCTTGGGTCATTATTCAGCCTGCAAGAGATGAACTGCAAGGCTGGATTGAGGCAGCATAGCGCCCAAGAGGCAAAACAGAATTCCCTCCCCCATAACAAACATCTTGGCAGGGCTTTTGGGACCCCCAAATTCCTTCTGGAAAATATAACCTGTCCTGCTTGAAGCTATGAGTAGTATCATATCCATTTTGCTTCTCAGAAAGCACCCGACTGAGGTTTCCATCAATCTCAGAGCTAGGACGCTTGTGTGACTGAGATCGAGAGGAACCAGTACTGGATGACATGTGCTGCAGCCTCCTATCCTGAGGCATTGGTAGGAAACTCCAGGGAAAGGGCTTCAGGGGCCTAGGCAAACCAAGCCATCCCCGGCCCCGTTGTGATGGTTCCTGGAGACCTCAACTCAGGTAAGGTTCCATAGAACTTGCCCTGGAGTGAGGTGGTGCCTCAAGGAAGAAGTCTTTGGGGTTCAGCTCTTCCTCCCTGCTCCCCTGGGTCTCCTTGGGGTGGGAAAAGATGGAAGGACAGGACAGCTCCCCTATCCCCATGAATGAGTGCACTGTATGTGTGGTAAAATCTCTAATTCCACCTTTCCTTCTTCCTCGCTCTCACCCTCTCTTCAAGGGGTGTTGTACGTGATCTAAGTCTACAGGCTCAATGGGCCCTGGAAAGGGCTTTCTGCAGGATCGCTAGCCGAGCCAAGAGGTGACAGCGCTTAGGGGATGGGCTCCCGCTACCCAGCTCAGGCTGGACAAAGGGTGTATCTGGCTCCCCAAGGTCGAGGTTCCTGGGAAAAAGAGGATGGAGCAGGGGAAGCCTTGGTGACAGTCGTCAAAAGCTCTCAGCTTTTCTGTCCTTATTCATTCAAGAAGCACTGGCATAACCAGAGGACTCGAGCCTCTTCTTCAGGAACTTGGAGAACGAGCGCTTTCTAAGGTGGGGGGCGACGCCCGCTGGCCGAGAGAAGGGCACCAGCTTCCGCGGGTCCCCAGGTTGCAGCGCAGCCCGCCCTTAGAGCTGCGCAGCCGGCTGATCTGCGCTCACGACCTGAACCACTGGCTGGAGTCAGTAAAGAGAAAGGAAAGGAGGAAAAGCCGAGAAACGGAGGTCGGAGGTGGATGGAACTCGCGAAAGGGGAGGGGCGAGGATCGGAGGCGACAGGAGCAGAAGGGCACCAGGCCACGGGGAGGCCGGGCCGCGCCGCACGGCTGCGGCTGCCGCCGAAGCACGCGCGGGCGGGGCCGACGGCGGCTGTTGAGTGGCGGGCCATTGTGCTGGCCCTGCGAGCAGCGACACGCTCGGAGCCCGCTCCCTGGCGACGCCTGAAAGCGCCTTTGACCAGGAGGCTCACCTGCAGAGCTGGCTCTATACAGCCTCGGAACGCACAGCAGCTGCCAGGGGCCGCCGGCCGGGCACCTGGGGGGACAAAGAATGGGGGCCGGGCCCTTTGAATGAGAGGCCACTTGGAAGCAGCAGGCATGTGCCAAGCCTCAGACGGGGAAAGAAAAGTGCCCTTCATGTGGCTCAGATTGAAGGGGACCCTTTCTCAGCCGCGGCGCCCTCATGTGCATGACAAAGGAGCCGCCGCTGGAGCCCAGGGGTCCAGGCCGGACGGGCAGCCCAACCCACGCTCCAGCCTCTCCCAGGTCCGCAAGCCCTGGTCCTCACACAGGAAAGGAGAGGGCTGTGGACTCAGCCCTGCTTTGAGAACCAGCAGAAGAGGCTTCCCTCAAGCGGATCAAGGTGAGGGAGGGGCCAACGCACCACCCCAGTATGTGCAGAGCTTGTACTGAGGCTGGGGAATCCCTCTCATTTAGGGTCTCCTGAGATTGCGTGGGAGTGTAGGGCGGCCAGCGATCTCTCACAGGGACACAGAGGTAGGCCTTCAAACACAGCAGAACCTAGAGGTGCCAGGGCTGCCCAGATTGGCCATGGTCCTCTAACCTCTGGGCACCTACTTGCCCCCAGTCACACATCATCCCCTGCCTGGTAGAAAGGCCAGGAGCTGGCATGTAGGGCCTCAGGGGAGAGGCAGAAGCCTTGGCAGCATGCCTACCAGGTGTCACCTGAGCCCTCCCTCTGGGGTTCTGCTTGTCTTCAAGATTGTGAGGTACCCTGGCATCCTGGATTCTTGGTAGGTGCTGCTAGCCCTTGGTCCAATACCCCCAAGATTCTGCACATATGCCAGAGAAACAACATGGCAGGGGCCGAGGACAGTGGCTGGGTAGAGGCTCACAGTCAGGGCCCACTGGAGATGAAGAATGGGTACAGATTTTGGAGGGATACAAATCTTGATGCCACGCAGGGCCTTGTTCAAGGTTAGCCAGCACTCAGAAGCCTGCTTGTGACTGGCTGGATTCTACACAGAGGCCACACATGTTAGTCAAGGTCTTGGACACAAGATTGCTGTCTCCCTACCCATGCAGCCCAGCTCACAGGGCCCCCTCTTCCACACCAGAAGCTGCCAGTCAGACCTATTGCCCGTGCATTGATTTCGGATGCTCAGAGCTTGTTAGTGACTACTATCTTAGATTGTTTTCAAACATAGGAACCTTGGACTATGAACCATTCATGCTCTTAGATGCCTAAGTTTTTATCAAATAGGACCTATACCATAAGACAGCCAGGCCTTAACCTGCTTATTTATTTATTTATTTATTTATTATGGCCTGCTCACCCTGCCCTGGGGCTGGGGCTGACGCAGCATGTGGTGCTGGGGATCGAACCACGGTGCCTGCTGTTGCCTGAGCTTGCCTAAGCAGGACCTGGCGACCACTGAGCCATCTCGCCAGCCCCAACCTGCTCTTACTCTGCATGGAGATCCTGATGGCAGCCCTGTTCCCCTAGAGTCATGCTCAAGTCTTGGGGTCCAGAGGCTATGGGTAAAACCCTGGCTTCTAACCCTTCCTGATCAGGGCGCCAATCACTGACTACCTTTGGACTTGACCTCCAAACTCCATAGGACCTTGGGTTGGACCCCAAGGGCGGACAAAGCTGGGCCATCTCAGGGAAGGCTACTCCACGAAGATGAGCCAGGATGCAGCCCTGCTGTTTCTGGCATCCCACCCTGGGGCTCCTTGCCCTAGGGAAAGAACCAGCTCGTGGGAGTCATCCTGGTAGTATCCTCCACCCTCCTGGCATCTCTTCCTCCCTTGCTTAGTCTGCAAAATGTTTGTTTTTTTTTTTTAAGAATTTTTTTTATCGGGGTCCGGCGTGATAGCTCAGTGGTCTAAAGCGCCTGCTTGGGAAAGCTTGAGCGGCTTCAGGGACTGCGGTTCGATCCCCGGCACCACATGCTGCACCAGCCCTGCCCTCGGGGCGGGCTGAGCCAGCCATAAAAATGAGTGAATAAACAAATAAAGGTTCGGAAACAAGAAAAAAAATAAATAAAATTTAAAAAAAAAAAAAAAAAAGAATTTTTTTTTATCTTGTTTCAGAACTTTTGTTTGTTTATTTATTTATTTTTAAGGCCGGCTCAGCCTGCCCTGAGGGCAGGGCTGGCGCAGCCATGTGGTACCGGGGTTCGAACCGCGGTCCCTGCAGCCGCCTAAGCTTTCCTAAGCAGGCCCTTTAGACCATTGAGCCATCCTGCCGGGCCCTGACATTGCCCTTTGTCTGTGATCGCACACAGGATGAAGCAGGTGAGGCTGCAATCAGCCCATCAGCAGGCGCCCAGAGCCTGATGCCTGTGCACGCTGGTGTGAAGCTCCAGGTCCCACGAGACCCAGGACTGGCAGGCCACATGGGCCAGGCTCTAGCCAGGATCAGTGACTAAAGTCATCTGAGCCTACTGTGTGTGGTCTCCCAGGGATGTGGCACTGACAAGGCGATCTGAGGTCCCAACAGGATTAAGCAGGATTACAGGATGTGAGCCAAAGCCCAGCAGAAGCCGCTCAGCAGTGCCGGAGGTAACAGGAGCCTCTTTGTCCCCAAGGGCCCCCTCTGCCACAAGGGACAGGGCAAGGGAGGAGGGCACCTCTGCAAGACCCAGTGCCCTTGCTTCTCACCCTACAGCATACCCCTGGCCCAGGCAGGATGGGTGTGGCAGAAGAGGCGACTACCAATAATAAGGACTATCAAAAAAACATAATTAAAAAAAAATTATATATATATATATATATATATATATATATATATATATATATATATGATGTTAGTTTCCATTGCAAATCTCAGCAGCTCTGTGCGATACTGAGGACCGGAGACCAGAGATGCCAAGCCATGCACTTAGCTTGCACAGCCTCTCCCTGTAGAGCCAGGATAGTATGGCGCCCCCTTGTACTTCCCTGACAACCGCCTCTCCCTCAGGGTCCAGCTGTGACTGGCGTTTGGCTCAGACCTCAGCTTGCGCTGAGCTGGGACTTGTCCTGTGTTGTGGGCCCACTCCTGTGCAGAGCTGAGAGCCATCTATGGAACCCCTTGCCCTGCCAGTGACTGCCCACTGAACCCTTCCCGAGGGGCAAGCCCATCTCTTACAGAAGGACTCCAAAAGGGGGCTCTGGAAAATGGAGCAAGCAGATGAAAGAACTGCATCCGGGTTTGTGCTTCGAGCCTTGGCATTTCTGGGCACCTTCCATCTGGGGGCTGCCCGGAGTCTTCTTTGGAAGAACCCCAGCCTGAAGGGTAGCCCCTGCAAGGATGTACGGGGGCCTTTGAGACAAAGCAAATCAATTCCGGGGTCTCCCAGCAGCTAAGTGACGCCACTGCCCTTAAAGCAATTTTCACAGCCAGGGAAGCCAATTGTGTTTTCCAGCTCATTAAACCAGCGCACAAAGCACAAGGCTCCGCCTGCCCACGGCGCCGTGCTAGGAGCCAGCCCGATGTCGGGGATTCCACAGGATCCTCCCAGCCTGGAGACGCTGCCCATTGTCCCCGAAGTGTACTGCTTGTTTATTCAGGCCCTTTGAACACTCCTCCCCTCATTGTCAGGCACGCCTGAGAGAATCCTGCCCTGCCACGGCACACAATACACCGCAGTGGACTGTGGTGATTAAAGGGGCCGGGTGCACACAACATCTGGCCTTCAGGGGCGGAGCGCCATCCCTCAGGACAGACAGAAACTTGGATTCTGCTGCTTAGCTGCCCACCAGGACTCTGCAGATGAGGCCCCTGGGGTGCCTTGCATGTGAAATCCAGAACCATTGGGGACACTCTGGGCAGCTGGAGGTGGGGCTAGAAGGTTTTGGACACTGGACATGGGTTGAGTTGCTTGTGCAAAGGGCAAGCTCATGGCCCTAGCCAACTGTGACCCCTAACTTTCCAGGGGAGAGGTCCGGCTCAAGAGGACAAGGTCTGTTTGTCCCTGTGGTATGGTTTGAGGGGTGTCACCCTTCTGAGGTCCCCTTACGCTGGTGAGAGCTTCTGGACAGTGAGGTGGCAACACTGAACAGAGAGGACTGGGCAAGGAGGCCATGGAGTGGACAGGGCTCCCCTTCATGCTCCTCCCTCCATCCCCACCAGATCATCCCTTACCCACCCAGGGGTGGCAGTGGTAGTGAAACTCCTTTTCCTGGCAACAGGAGAGAGGCCCACAGTACCAGGAGAAGTGGTGAGGGTAGGGTACCCTCAATTATAAAGATTTGCTCCTGCCCTTCTTTCTCAAGGAAGGGGCTACCTAAGGACACCTGGCTGGGTCCCCCAGTCTCTTGGCTATCACCACCACTCTAGCCTCTACCAGCTGCACCAACCACCCCTCCATGGAGGCACTGGTAGGCATTGCTAGTAGAGTTTCTAGGGTCCTCCAAACAGGATCTAGGCAAAATACGAGGAGGGAGATGGGTGCATGGTACACCTGCCTCCTAGTTGAGTGTACCTGGTAGCATCTACTGCCAGGGTGTCACCTCTGCCTGGCTGCTTTGCCCTTGGCCTGGAGCCTGGGAAGCGTTCATTCTCACCTTCCAGTGGCCAGGGAGCCCAGACACTTGGTTTCCTGATGCTGTCTTTGTGCACAGGCAGAGGCTGCAGGCTTGATTTTGTAGTTCCAAGTCCCTCTTCTGTCGCTCCCATGGCCCTTCCTTTGTGGACTCCATTGGGCTTTTCTAGGGCCCCCCTCTGGCAGCACTGTGGCCAAGCCTGCTCTCTGTCTCATCTCTCTGTTTAGCTTTCCCCTCCCACCCTCAGGCCTTGGGGACTCAATACTATCAGCTAAGTTGGGTTCTCTCACCCCAACTTGTAGCTCACTCATGTGAGGTCCGTGAGTAAGAACCCTACCTATGGCTAGTGGAGTGGGCCTGCCACAGGTCCTGCACCATCTGGAGTACAGCTTAAATCCCAACCCAGAATGCAGTCTGGCTAGCCCTGTTCCAGCCAAGTTGGAGCAATAAGGACCGACTCACACTTCTTCCAGAAACAATCCCCAGACAGAAAAAGTAGTTTCTAGGACACATATGTGAAGAAAATTCTCAAGGTATGGAAAAAATGTCCGCCTTTTCAGAAAGCAATGTCTAGTGCTTCCTGAGGATGTTGACAACGCCTGTGTCCTCTCCTCAGCCTGACTGGGATCCTCAGGGCCTAGGGTATGCAGAGGGCTTGGCCCCATTTGGATTCTGGAGAAACTGGCTTTGGACTAGCACTGCTCCAGACATGACGGAGGAATCTTGATTTTGTACTGGGGATCAAACTCAGGGCCTTGCACTTGCCAGGCAGGCACTTAAACCACTAAGCTATCTCTCCAGCAAGAAATCTTACAAAAGGATCACACTTCCCAACAATGTTAACACAGGTTAGAAGGAATAAGGCTGAGGTTCACTCCCTTGCCTTTATTCAATTCTAAACAGCACCCTGTTTATCGTAAGAGAGATAGAAAATAAAATACCAAAACCTCAGGAGATCATTGATGCTCTAGGGCAGAGAACAAATGTGTCGGCTCTCCTAGCCTGACCTTCTGGTTGCCTGGCCACTACTCCCTTTGCTCCCACCTCAGTACAGATTCATACATGTGCTACTATAAATATGACTAAGAGTAAATTCTAGGACAAGCATTCGTGTTGAGAGACCCTAAGATGACTCGGCACTCTGTCAGTCATTGCTGCCAGTCACGGGTAACTGGAGTGACCAAACAGGAGGAAGTAAAAAAAAACATTTTTAAGTACTGGCTATTAATTGAGACAAACACTATAGCTCTACAGATCTAACAAATTCAACAAAATGTGAACGTAAGACCCATAAATAAAATTATACAAACGTCCATTTTGAGCAAATTGCTCAACACGAGGGACACAAAGGAAATCTTAAAAGTAGCCAGAGACAAAAGGCACTTTATATGCACAGGAACAAAGACAAGAAAAAAAGCTCACTTCTTACTGGAGATAAAGTGACTGAGAAGAATGTGGAGTGATATATTCAAAGTTGGGGAAGGAAAAATTGTCAACTCAACTCAAAATTCAGTGCCTATGAAAATATCTTTCAAAACTGAAAGGTATGTAAACACCTCTCCAGACATACACAACTGGAAACAATATTAGTAGAATCATCCTATAAGAAATATTTTTTAAAATTTATTTATTTTTTTTTTTCTTGTTTCAGAACCTTTATTTGTTTATTCACTCATTTTTATGGCCGGCTCAGCCTGCCCCGAGGGCAGGACTGGCGCAGCATGTGGTGCCGGGGATCGAACCGAGGTCCCTGAAGCCGCCCAAGCCTTCCCAAGCAGGCGCTTTAGACCACTGAGCCATCCCGCCAGGCCCCCCTATAAGAAATATTAAAGAAGCTGGGCATGGTGGTGCATGCCTGTAATCCCAGCTCTTGGGAGGCTTAAACAGGCCCATCACTATGAATCTGATCTAGTGGTGAGACCCTGAACACCCTGTAGACCCTTCCCTAAAATACAAAAAAAGAAAAAAATTAATATATGGTCAGAAAGGGACTGGGTACTCAAGGAAGTCAGTAGAAAAATTAAAAGGCCAGAATTATCACCGGAGACTCATCTGGAGAAGGCCAGGACTCAGAGAAAAGATGAAATGGCCAGGCCTACACACTTCCCAAGGATAAGCAATGACGAGATTATACTATAATTGGTATCGGGACCAGGGAGATAGCTCAGGGGCACAAGTGCCTGCCTGGAAAGTGCAAAGTCCTGAGTCAGATCCCCGCTTCCAGAAAACAACAACAACAAAAAAAAAAAAAAAAAAAACAGATAATATAATTGGTATCATCTGGTCCAGCCAAGTCCAGATTAACCTCAGTCACCCAAGTAGGTGACCAGAGTATCTATACCCTTCCACTCTCCAGAACACCTTTGCTCTTTCCATGTACCCTTGATATGTGACCTGCTTCCTTACTGGACTAATATTAGATAAGCTTCTGCACTATAGTGACCGTAGAATGACCTATGTTGTAACCACGTTGTGACTTTGCTGTATAAACTATCTCCCAAAAAGGGACCTCCGTGGCAACCCACTTTCAGGGGCCTCCAGATGCAGTAAGGGAAATAAATGCAATTCCCATTCTGCTAGGTGTCCAACATCCTAAATTCAAGTTCCCCAAAATTAAAGAATGAATTCTAAGGAGCAACGGAAATTAAGAATAACAAAACTTCTATTAGGAGAGGTAGCTCTTGAGATAGATGGAACAGGACCTAGAAAATGGGTTAACAACGAACCCATGTCTCAAAGGAAGCTTTATAGAATACAACCACAAGGTTAGTACAATGCAGGTCAAATCTACGATTAACCAACAAGATTACAAGTATAGGATAACTACAAGTACATTTAGGTAATATTGATCCAAATGGGAGCAAGTCAGGTAGCAAGGGTGTGTGGAAAGAATGAGGACTTTTTTTTGGAAGAGATGAGTCAGAGATCCTGGTCACCTCCGTGGGTAGCTGATACCAATCTAGATGTTATTGGAGCAGTAGATACCAATGATAGTATATGGCTTATCCCTTGAGGAGTCATGTAGGACTGGTCATTCTGACTTTATCCAGAGGCCTGGCCTTCGGCAGAGGTGCCTCCAGCCAGTTCTTACCTCCCGCACTGACTCTCTCAAAGGTCTAGCCCTGTCCAGCTGCCTATAATGTTTTTGCCTACCTTAGCTGTCTGCAATGCCACTCCTCAGGCTGATGTGATGTCTAGGGCATCCCACTGAAAACCTGGTTGACCTCTCCTGAAAACTGAAGATAGCATTCTCGATTGGTTCCACATGCAAGGCGTTGGGCCCCGTTCTGTGTATGTGTCCTGGAACTTTGCAATTAACAGGCCATGCTCACTTCTCCAGCCAGTTTGCCATGCCCTTATCTCCTGCTCACTTTGAGACATAGTTTATCTCTTTTTCTTTCTTTCTTTTTTTTTTTTCTCTCTCTCTCTCTCTGTCCATAGACTTTGGAATCCTTTGTGTTTTTCTGTTTAAGAAGCTAGAGGTTCCCAAATCCCTAGAAAATTAGTGCTTGCTTAAAAGCACTGCAAAACAAGAGGCCCTGGCCCTCTAGGCAGAGATGGGAAGAAGCGCTGAGATGCAGCTTCTGTGATGCATAGCAGCCTCCCTAGGTATTCCACCAGGTCAACATTCCCCATTCCTGGGTCCAATGCAACCAAAATTCACTCATCAGGGAAGCATACAGGGAGAGACCCAGCCAGCATCTTGAGCAACATTTCTTTTTTTTTGGTGGGACCAGGGTTCGAACTCACAACCTTGCACTTGCCCAGCAGGCACTTGTGCCTCGGAGCTATCTCCCCAGCCAGCATCTTGAGCAACATTTCTTATACAACCAGCATGTGACACCTAATCTTAAGCCACCTTGTCTTTGTTTGTTTATTTGTTGTTGTTTAATAAAAACAACTCCACATATATGGCCATCAATAAAAACATAAGAATAGTCAAAACAGGGGCTAGGGAGATAGCTCAGGGGCACAAGTGCCTGCCTGGCAAGTGCAAGGTCCTGAGTTCGATCCCCAGTTCTGCAGAAAATAAAAAATAAAAATAAAGTAAGAATAGTCAAAACAATATGAACAAATGTTTTACAAACATGCCCGGGGCAAACCACTTTAATGACAGCCTTTTTTCTTTTTTACATATTATCATAACCGCCATTACCTCACTTCCCTTGAATTCACTGACCATTTCTAGCTGCAGACACCTTGCAGCAGAGTAATATTATCTCCTTTGAGCATGATCTGACCCAGTTGTTTTCTTGACTTTGTTTTAGAATGAATTTCTTCTGCATCATCTAATACAAGGTTCGTGTAACCATCAAAGCCAATCATAAGCCCTCTCTCTGTATATTCACTTGTTCATACAGCCACGCCTGGATCCAGGATCTATTCTGCAAGTCTCTGAAGAGGAGGGTTGATGGGCTGCACCATCACCTTCTGCGCTTTCTGCCCCTGACCCCAGTACACCACAGCGGAACCCGATAGGAACCCAAAAAAGACCACACCAGCCACCATGATACCTCTTGCAGCAACTTCTAGAGGGAGAGCCTAAGCCACCTTGTTGAGGACCATAACACACAAAGAAGCAATCTCCATAAGTGTCTTAGTTACTTTTTACTTGTTGCTGAGACTAATACCTGACACCCAAAATGAAGGAAGGAAAGGCTTATTTAGCTCACAGTTACTAGAGGTTTCAGTCCATACTCGGCTGGATCCAAGGCAGAGAGGCACATAGCAGAGAGCGGCAATTCCTGGTGGCAGAACAGCAACAATGGCGACAGAGGCAACGGAACAACCAGAGGAGCAGAGAGCAAGAGCATGAGCCAGTCTCTCTGTGTCTCTTGAAATTCCATCAGGCTCTCTGCCTTAGCCTATCCACCTAGAGCACACCTTTAATTCCCAGCAGTACTAAGACCCATAATCTCATCAGTACTAAAACACATAATCCCAGTGGATCATGGATCAAGTCTCAAACTCTAGAAGTCCCCCCCGATGATTGCATGAGGCTTTAGGGGACAACTAGACATAAACCATAACATTAAATCAGTCTCTCTCTCTCTCTCTCTCTCTCTCTCTCTCTCTCTCTCTCTCTCTCTCTCTCTTTCTGCCTCTCTCTCTCAAAACAACAGGGCATAAGCGTGCTCAACATGGCTTCCCCCTTTGGGGATGGCTGGAAACATTTCCTAAGTCATGCAGATTCAAGTGGTCATTCAGGTAATAACTGACGTTAGCCTTGGGACCAGGTAAATTCTATGGACAAGAAAAAGCCCAATGCTTTTCTTTTGTGCTTCCAATCCTCAGTCCCCTTCTTGTTGCTAATTTCCCTTTCTGAGGTTTCTTCTGTTAGTTTAAGGCTCCATTCGTGGAATCCTTTGACTTTCCTGTTTTAGCTATTGGGAAGAGGCAAGGAGCTGGAGGACAGAAGGACATTAGTGGGAGCTGAGGTACTCAGGAAGTCTTCTAGTGGCTCTGGGGCCAGTTCCTAGGCATCCTAGCAAGTGCGGAGAGGAAGAGGAATCACATGGCCTCTGGGTTTCCCTGCTGGTAGGAGAGACTCACACGCTTATGAGAAGGGCCCCACACCAACTGTTCTGTAGTCCCCCGTGGCCTTCCTGGGTCCTAGGGCAGCCTGTCTAGCCCTAGCTACAGGCATTTTTTTCCCCAGGACTTCTGGGGGTTGCTTCTCTAACGTAAGTTTGCTTCCTCCATGACTTTTTTGAAGAATTTTATTTTATTTACTATTTTTATTCTTGTTTCAGGACCTTTGTTTGTTTGTTTTTTAAAGAATTTTTTATTTTATTTATTTATGTTTTTCTTGTTTCATAACCTTTATTTGCTTATTCACTCATTTTTATGGCTGGCTCAGCCCGCGCCCTGACAGCAGGGCTGGCGCAGCATGTGGTGTTGGGGATTGAACCGCGGTCCCTGAAGCCGCCCAAGCTTTCCCAAGCAGGCGCTTTAGACCACTGAGCCATCCCGCTGGGCCCCTGGACCTTTGTTTGTTTATTCATTCATTTTTATGGCTGGCTCAGCCCGCCCCGAGGGCAGGGCTGGCACAGCATGTGGTGCCCGGGGATCGAACCGCGGTCCCTGAAGCCGCCCAAGCTTCCCCAAGCAGGCGCTTTGGACCACTGAGCCATCCCGCCAGGCCCTCTCCATGACTTTTTTGTTTCTGGTATAAAAGAATTTTGGCCTCATGTTTATCTTGCTATCTAAAATGGTGTGTGATTTATAGTTGCTATGTGATATTTCCAAACTTTTAAACCCTTCTGTAAGTTCCTCGTGTAGTTACAGCTTCCTAGATAGAGTTCTTTGAGCAAAACTTTGGGTAAAGTCAGCCAGCTGTGTTCAGCTCCTTTCCCTGCTTTCCTGAGGAGCTGATGAAGGTTGGAGTAGCTCTGCACCGAGACACTGGTCCTGGCTATCAGTGACAGCTTTCTGCATGACTATGCATAGGAGAGATGCCTAGATTAGTCAGTGACAGAAAAGAGAGCCAAGCCGGGCGTGGTGGCGCACGCCTGTAATCCCAGCACTTGGGAGGCGGAGGCAGGAGGATCGGTGCGAGTTCGAGACCAGCCTGGGCTACAAAAGTGAGCTCAAGGCCAGCCTCAACTGCATAGTGAGACCCTGTCTCAAAAAGACAAAAAAAAAAAAAAAAAAAAAAAAAAAAAAAAAAAAAAAAAAAAAGAAAAGAGAGCCAAGCTGCCAATCTTACATGGATCAGACCCTGAAGTAACAGAGCAGAGACCCACTGGGCAGTTCCAACTCCAGCGCAAGAGCAGAGAGCCCCTAGCCAGTTCCATATCTGGGGTAAGAATGGAATCCTTCCCAAGCCCACTCCATGTCCCAGTTCCGGTCCTCAGGTAAGAGAAGAGCTGGCTGCCCCTGGCAGTCCTAACTCTGAGATAAACAGAGCAGAGTTCCTGCCCCTGTCCCCATGCACACACCTAGTTCTGACTTCCAGATAACATAGCAGAGCTGCTCCTCCCCATCCCCAGCTCAACAGAGCAGAGCTGTGCCCTGGACAGCTCCAAGTCTGGGAACTGCCCCAAGATGCACATGCACTGTGACCCTGGGATGTGGCAGGTGTTCATGCAGCCTGACCTTGGCCAACCTAAACAGCAAACTGTCTTCTCTCCCTTTCTCTCTGCTTTTTTCTTTGTCTTTTTCTCCTTATCTCTTTCAAAAAGCACACAGGAGATCTTAAAAGCACGTAATGTATCTTAAACGATTGTAGGTAAGTCACTGTTCCCAAAATATCATGTTTAAGGTTCATATGTCATAAACTTGCAACCAATTTAAGGTGGATAATTTCTAGAAGGCTGATTCTTCCCCAAACACAAGGGAAAAGAATGGAGATGAGGTCGCAAACTTGGTTTTGTAAGGAGGGAAATGAACACAGACCCCACCTAGCCATCTACTCCTCTCCTGACTCCTACTGATTGTAAATCTATGTTAACTCACAAGAAGAAGATATTCAGAGCAACTTAAAGTACTCAACAAGGGGCTGGGGAGATAGCTCCGAGGCACAAGTGCCTGCTGGGCAAGTGCAAGGTCGTGAGTTCGAACCCTGGTCCCACAAAAAAAACAAAACAAAACAAAAAAAAAGTACTCAACAAGGCCTACAGATAGCTCAGTGGTCTAAAGCACCTGCTTAGACAAGCTTAGGCAAAGTTTAGGGACCAAGGTTCAGTCCCCAGTACCACATACTGCGCTAGCCCCACCCCAGGGCAGGCAGAAAAAAAAAAAAAAAAAAGGCCAGATTTAAAGTACAAAACAGAGGCCTGCAAGAGGGTTCAGGGGTCTAAAGCGCCTACTCAGGCAAGCTTAGGCAACTGCAGAGACCGCAGTTCCATTCTGGGCACCACATGCTGCACCAGCCCCTCCCCCAGGGCCCACTGAGCAGGCCATAAGCAAATAAATAAATATTTTTAAAAAATAAATACATAAAACAAACTTTTAAAAAAAAGTACAAAACAAAGGGCTAGGGAGATAGCTCAGCAGCATAAGCAGCTGCCTGGCAAGCACAAGGTCCTGAGTTCAATGCCCAGTACCACCGGAAAAAAAAAAAAAAAGAAGAAAAAATTCTAAAAGAAAGAAAGAAAGAAAGAAAGAGCTGGCCAGACAGCTTAGTGAATCAAAAAGCCTACTTATCAAAACTGAAGAAAGAAGGTAGAAATTTCCTCCCATAGCCTAGTAACAATGATGTAAAGGCAAGATAAAACCCTATCAACTAAGAAAAGAAAAACAGGCACTGAGCTATATCCTCAGCCTCTAATAGCCTTTAGCCTTCTCTCCTTTTGTTGAATTTCTGGAATTTTAACTGTAATGTGTCATACAGAGGATCTTTTCTGGTTGTAGCTATTTGAGGTTCTTTATGCCTCTTTACCTAAATATAGAATTTTGTCTCCAGATTTGGGAGAAATTATAGCAGATTTTCTGCTATAACTTTAGTGAATGGATTTTATTTTATTTTTTGTCTTTCTGGCAAAAGACAAAAAACATAGGGTCTCACTATGTAGTTCAGGCTGGCCTTGAGCTGACTTTTGTAGTCCAGGCTGGCCTCTAACTGTCACTGATCCTCCTGCCTCAACCTCCCAAGTGCTGGTATTACAGGCGTGTGCCACCCACACCCGGCTAGTGAATAAATTTTATAGCTTTTGGTTATCTTCTAATTTTTCCCTTATTATTATTCTGAGGTTAGTGGTTTTTAGGGAGTCACCTAGCAGTTGTTGGATCCAGCACCCATGGTGTCTTGTGTTTAGAGTAGCACTGAATTTATGCTCCATGACCACCACCTGGTCCTTGGTTTCTGACAGTATTGGTCACATGTGCTCCCCAGCCTTGCTTTTTTTCTTTTTTCTTCCGTTTCCATAAAAACTTTCACATTTTTATGCCTGCTTGCTTTCTTTTCATGATTTATAATTCTTTACCAAATTGGTCATTCATATCTTGTATTGGCTTGTTTAACTCAGTTTATTTGTTTCTTCTTTAGTTCTGTCAAAAACATTTTTTTCACCTTTTTTTTTTTTTAATTACAGGGTCTTGCTATGCAGTTCACACTTGTAGTGATGCTCCTGTCTTAACCTCCCCAGCACTGAGATCATAGACATGAGCCACCCGCCCAGTTTCCAGTCTGGCATGTCATGCAGTGGGATTGAAATCAGGTCGTTGTGCTTGCCAGGCAGACACTTAGACCGCTGCGGTATCTCCTTGCAGTCCATGTCAAAAATTTCATTAGCATTTTTTATCTATTTAATAAAATCATTTTTAAGCTTTTGCGTTCGACGCTTGATCTCTTCAAACACTTTGTCCATTTAATTGTTTGGTTCTTTGCCTGCGCTTCCTCTGTGTCAGCATCTATGCGATCAACTTTTGGGGAGCTGAGGGATTTGGGAGGGATCTTGTCTCACCTCTTTATCCTTCTGTTCCTTTTGTACTTCAGGTTGAAGGGAGCTAGAGTAGAAATTTTCTTTCACTGTTTAGGAAATCTCTTCAGTTGTAATCCTTTTGGTGGTGCTCTGTGCTTGTGCTTGGTTACGTTTTGGCTTTGTTGCCCCTCTCTACCTATACAACACAACACAACACCAGAAAGCCTGAGTGTCAGACTCCTCCTGGGGGTTTGATGCCCAGCACAGCACCACTGAGAGAAGAGGAAATGAATTGTGGTAATGCCCACAACACAGACCAGACAAATACTAGTGTCTTAGTTACTTTTTACTCATTGCTGGGACAAATACCTGACACCCAAAATGAAGGAAGGAAAGGTTTATTTAGCTCACAGTTACTGGAGGTTTCAGTCTGTACTTGGCTGTCCAAGGCAGAGAGGCACATGGCAGAGAGCAGCAGTTCATGGCAGTGGGACACAGGTGACAGAGGCGACTGACCAACCAGGGTAGCAGACAGCAACAACGTGAGTCTGTCTCTCTGTTTCTCTTTAAATTACATCAGGCTCTCTGCTTCAGCCTATCCACCTCAGGCCATACCCATAATCCCAAAAATACTAAAACACATAATACCAGTGAATCATGAGACAAGTCTCAAACTCTAGAAGTCCCCCCACATGATTGCATGAGGCTTTGGGGGGACAAGTAGACATAAACCATAACAATTAGTATGCAGCAGGAGCCAGGGGTACAGCTCAGTGGCACAGCTGCTGCCTGGCAAGCACTGAGTTTGCTTCCCAATACCAAAGTAAATAAATAAATGAGTAAATAAATACATATATAATAAAAGGAACAATTATGCAACAATTGGCAATAGCAACAAAATCAGCTAATAATAAGGGAATCAAAGACAAATTGGATATTGGCATTTTGTAAGAACAAATAATAAAAGCCACAGCCCCTCCACCTTTAACAATAGAAAAGAAATATTCAATATAAGCCGGGCGTGGTGGCGCACGCCTGTAATCCCAGCACTCGGGAGGCTGAGGCAGGAGGATCGCTGTGAGTTCGAGACCAGCCTGGGCTACAAAAGTGAGCTCAAGGCCAGCCTGAACTGCACAGTGAGACCCTGTCTCAAAAAGACCAAAAAAAAAAAAAAAAAAAAAAAAAAAAAAAAAAAAAAAAAAAAAAAAAAAAAAAAAAAAAAAAAAAAAAAAAAAAATATTCAATATAATGTAGACTCAGAGACAAATCAAATATTGACATATGGTAAATACTAAGGGCAACAGTTATACCACTACTAACAACCCAAAAGAATTCAGCAATACTGGCATAGTGCCAACTAAATAGCTAAAAATCATTAAAGTCCAGGATCTGATGGATTCAGCAAGAATTCTACCAGAGTTTTAGGAAAGACCTGATGCTATTACTCTTCTAACTCTTTCATGAAATTTAAAGGGAAGGGGCAGTGTAAAAATCATCCTGGAACCAGAACTGGATAAGAACTCACTAAGAAAAAAAAAAAAAAAAGCAGGGTGGGGGGAGCTATGGGCCAGTCTTCTCAACGGACATGGATGCAAAAATCATTAACAAGGTACTGGCAAACAGAGTGCAAGAAATCACTAAAAAGATCACACTGCGGCCATACTAGCTTCATCTCAGGGATGCAAGAATGGTTTAATGTAAATCCATAAATGTAGCACATCACACAAGCAGACATAAGGCCAAAAATTACATGATTATTTCAACAAGTACCAAATAAAGCCATGACCAATATAAGTAGAGAAAGACCTTACCTCAAACTGATAAAAACTATTTATGACAAACCCAATGCCCACATTATACCAAATAGGGAAAAATTGAAAGCATTTTATCTGAAATTGGGAACAAGGTAAAAGAGTCCACTCTTACTGTTCCTATTCAGTATGGTTCTGGAAGCCTCAGCCAGAGCAACTGGGCAAAGTAAAAATAAAAGGGACCTGTACTGCAAAGGAAAAAGTCGAATTATCTTTATCTGCAAGTCTTTTACCTAGAAATGCTAAACACATCCACTAAAAAATCTCCAAAAACCAACAAACAAATTCAGCAAAGTTGAAAGATGCAAAATCAATGCACAAAATTCAGTAGCAACAGGAACCTACCACACAGGAATAGCTTATTTTATTGTTGTTGTTGTTTCTGTTCTGGTAGTTTCCTGTACCAACAATAATCCTACCATGAAAGAAATCAAGAAAGCTCTCCCATTCACAATAGCTTCAAAATAGTTGAATATGAGGAATGAATCTAACCAAGGATGTGAAAAACCTCTAGATCAAAACTATAGTGTTCTGGGCCAGCGAGATAGCTCAGCGATCTAAAGCACCTACTTAGGCAAGCTTAGGCAAGTGCGGGAACCAGGTTTGATCCCCAGCACCACATGCTGTGCCAGCCCCACCCCCAGGGCAGGCTGACCCAGCCATTACATAATAAATAAATAAATAAATAAATAAAAATAAACCTACAGTGTTTTGAAAAAAGAGATTGAAGAGGATACCAGAAAGTGGGAAAAAAAAAAAAAAAAAAGGGTTGGCCAGACAGTTCAGCAGACTAACGTGCCTAGTGCCTGCTTAGGCAGAGTGTGGGGACTGGGGTTCCATCCCCTGCCCCAAATACTATGCTGGTGCACCCCCAGGGTGCACTGAGAAGATGATTGATACTAGGCATGGTGGCGTGTGCCTATAATCCCAGCGCTTGGGAGGCTGAAAACAGGAGAATCGCTATGAGTCCAATCTGTGTAGTAAGACTCTGTAGACCCTTGGCTAAAAATACTTAAAAATAAATAAACAAATAAATAAATATTTTTTAAAATGAAAAAAAATTCCTGTTTTCCTAGATAGGCAGAACCAGTACTGTCAAAATGGCCACTGTACACATCAGGCATGGTGGTACACACCTGTAATCTCAGCATTTGGGAAGCTGAGGCAGGAGGATCACAGAGTTTGAGGTCAACAGCTCAGGCTAAACTACCTAGTGAAGCCCTGTCTTGAAGAAAAGATATAGCCATATTACAAAAATAATACATGGATTTAATGTCATCCCAAAGAAAATATCAACATCATTCTCCACAAATCTAGAAAAAAACATGCAACTTATATGAATTATGAAGAGACTGAGAATGTCATGCTAGCGTGGTGGCGCACACCCATAATCCCAGCACTTGGTAAGTTGAGGCAGAAGGATCGCTATGAGTCCAAGGCCATCCTGGGCGTATAGCTTGAGTTCAACCCAAGCCAAAACTACAGAGGGAAACTTCTCAAAAAACAAAGAGACTGAGAAAAGCAAAAGCAATCCTAAACACAAGAGGATCACAAACCTGGATGTAACTACTCTGTTAGACAAAAGATTGCCTCTTTAATAAATGGAGCTGGGAGAACTGTTATCTATATGCAGAAGGACGGACAAAGAGCCACATCTGTCACCTTGCACTAAAATCAAAGTATGCCAAAGACAAATATAAAAACAGAAACATGGAATCTGCTAAAATTAAAAATTGATATAAGCCTCCTAAAGATATAGGCACAGGAAAAGGCTTTCTGCACAGAATCCCAATGGCACAAGAAATACCATCAACAATCAACAAATGGGACTGTATCAAATCTTTTGTACAGCAAAAGTAGCAACCAACAGAATGGAAAGACAGCCTACAGAATGGGATAAATACCAGCTATTCCTCAGACAAATAACTATATCTAGAATATATTTTTAAAATTTAGACCCCCAAAATTAAGGAACCAATAAAAGATGGGCAATTGAAAGGAGTAAACACTTCTCAGGAGTGGAAGTACAAATGGTCAACAGGCATACAAAATGCTCAGCACATTTGGCCACTGCAGGACTGAAAATAAAAGCAACACTGAGATTCCATCTTACTTCAGAAAGAATGGCTGGTGCTGAATGGAAAAGTGCTGGCAAGGTTTTCCGGGGGGAAAGAACCCTTCTACCTTCCAGGTGTGGCCACCAAGGAAATCCAAGTGATAGTTTCTCAGAAAATTAGAAATTCCATTTTGACTCAGCTGTACCTTTTCTGGGTAACTTGCTGAAAGAGTTAAAGGTATCATAGGACACACGCATATCCATGTTAAATCTCGGAAGCAGATACGTGCCCATCAACAGGCGACTGAATATGGAAAATATGGTTATATACATAACAAAGTACTACTCAGCCATAAAGAGGGATAAGCTTGAGTCATTCGAAGAGAAATGGACGGACCTTGAAATATAATACTAGGGGAAATAAATCAGACACGGAAGATTAACTGTCACAGTTTTCCTTATATGAGAAAATTTAGGAGAAAAACAAATAATCAATTGTAGGAAACTGGGAGATAGGCGTTTTTTTGTTTTGTTTTGGTTTTTTTGGCCAGCTCAGCCTGCCCTGGGGGTGGGGCTGGCACAACATGTGGTGCCGGGAATTGAACCGAAGTCCCTGCGGTTGCCTAAGCTTTCCTAAGCAGGCGCTTTAGACCACTGAACCATCTCACTGGCCTAAGAGAGATAGACTTTGTAGAGACAAGCAATGGGTAGCCAGTGGAGCAGGCAAAGGCAAGGGGGAAGTAAAAAGGATCAGGATGCAACATGTATGTGTAACAGTTCCTCATGATAAATGTTTTTATTGTATATTCCAAACATACATGGTTTATTTTTATGAAAAAAAAATTAAAAAGGGAAGAAAAGATAGGAGTAGACACAGGCCAGGCATAGTGGTTGCACAAGCCTATAATATCAGCACTCTGGAAGGCTGAGGCAGAATCATAAGTTCAAGTCCAGCCTCAGATGCTTGATGACTTAGGAGACCCTGCCGTCTTCATCACACGGCAGTCTGAAGTGGTCTTAGCAGGGGCTGGGCTACGTAGCCAAGCCATCCCCCTGTCCAAGCCCCGAAGAGGGCGAGCTGCTTCTCCAGCCCTGCCACATCACAGAGGTGGCGAATAAACTCTGCAGTGAAATTCATTCTCAAAAACAGTCTCATCCCACTGGAAAGCCCTTTTGAGCCTTACGGTCTAGAGGCCACCTTTGTAGTATCCCAGTGGACATGCAGTAGGCCCAAGCCAGTCTGTTGTCATCCTTATGAAAATTCTTTGAACACTCCTATAAACATAAAAGTACCAAAGAGAGACCTTCAAAGAGAATGGTTTCATGATGCATTTATCTTCAATCAACTTACAGCATTTTTACTACATTAGAAAAAGGCCATTGACCTATGCATATAGAAAGAGCCAGTCTCCACCAGACAGTAGGCCTGGCCATCAGCTTCTAAAATTGTATGAAAAGGGCCTGGCAGGATGGCTCAGTGGTCTAAAGCACCTGCTTGGGAAAGCTTAGGCAGCTGCAGGGACTGTGGTTCGATCCCCAGCACCACATGCTGCGCCAGCCCTGCCCTCAGGGCAGGCTGAGCTGGCCATAAAAATAAATAAATAAACAAATAAGCAAAAGTTCTGAAACAAGAAAAAAAAATAAAATTGTATGAAGGAGGCTGAGCTGGTGGCATATGCCTATAATCACAACACTCAGGAGACTGAGACATGTGGATCAGTGTGAGTTCAAGGCCAGCAAGAACTGCACAGTAAAACCCTGTCTCAAAAAGAATATATATATATTTTTTTCATAATTTAATGGTGCTGCCTGGTCTGGACAGTTAAGCTAGCCTCAAAAGTTGAACTTCATTAAGGCAACTTTGGTTTTTAAAAAATATACATACACCAGGGCCCAGCGGGATGGCTCAGTGGTCTAAAGTGTCTGCTTCAGAAAGCTTGGGTGGCTTCGGGGACCGCGGTTCGATCCCCGGCACCACATGCTGTGCCAGCCCTGCCCTTGGGGTGGACTGAGCCGGCCATAAAAATGAGTGAATAAACAAACAAAGGTTCTGAAATAAGAAAAAAAAAATAGACATACACCAAATGATCCTTGCAGCACATGCCTGTAATCCCACTACTCTGAGAGATCAGGGCAGGAGTATGGAAATTTCAAGCCCAGCCTGGGCAATTTAACAAATTAGTAAGACTGTCTCAAAATAAAAAAAGTTGAGAGTGTGGCTCAAGGGGGAAGTTCTTGGGTCAAATCCCAGTATCTATAGGGATACAGATTGCTGTTTCTAGAGCATTGATCAGACACAAAGTCACTACCACAAATTAATCCAGGGTACATTCCAAAACCCTGCAACGAGTTCCTGCCAAGAATCCGCTCAGACCCCTGGCATTGCAGCAAGTGTGTTAGAAGGTCTGGTTTGCCTCCTGCAGGTGAGCCCAGAGGACTGGGCTGGGCACGTGCAGGGCGGGAGTGGCAGAATCTGGGGAGTCTGATGGTGAACCCAGTCCGTGCTCCGGAGCAGACCTAGGGCCAAGCTTTGCTAGAGTCTGCCACGTGGGACCATTGAGACCCCCACTTCTAACACTGGTCTGTGGATTCTGCCCATGGACCTGTGATACGTGCCAGGAGCGCTCCCAGGGCTCAGCCCTGCTGGAGAGAACAGCTGGCGCACTTCAGAGACTCAAGAGTCAATCCAGGAGCTTTCCTTGCCTGCCGCCGGCTCCTGAGGTTCCGCCATGCGCATCGAGAAGTGTTACTTCTGCTCTGGGCCCATCTACCCCGGCCACGGCATGATGTTTGTCCTCAACGACTGCAAGGTGTTCAGATTTTGGAAATCCAAATGTCATAAGAGTCAATCCAGGACCACAGATGTGGCTTCAAGAGGGCCGTAGCAGAGTCGCCAGTTCGGGCTCAGGGTCTGCTGCCTGTGGCTTTCAGTGTATAGGGAGAGTGCTGAAGCAAGCACGCGGGATTCTGCGCCCGTGGCCAGGGTGCATCAGGAGACTCGCCCAGGACGTCTCCCCAGGAGACGTCGGGGCCGAGCCACAGACGGTTGAGAGATACCAAGGCACAGCTTCTGCTCAGGGAGAAGAGCAAATGCCCTGACGGGGCTCTAACCATGCGCCAAGCTGCCCGTCGGTGCCTCACGTGGGGAGGCTCCTACAGCTTGATACATGGTCGGATGCCCCTCCATCCTCACTGCAGTACCGCAGGGCCAGGCCAGCCCGGGCCCCGGGCGCTCGGGTCCCTGGCGTCAGCCACGCCCTTCCCCGCCCGTCCCGCCTTCGAGGGCGGCGAAGCCAACCGACTTAAGACCATCACAGCACCCGCCGCCGCGATTGGAGAGCGGTGCATGAAAGCCGAGCCACCTTTTTATAGGATGGTGGGCAAGGTTGCAGCTGACCCTGGGTAGAAGTGCGCGCTCGGCGCCTATGTCCAGCGCGTCCCGCCGGGCCAGCTGCGCCCGCCGCCCCACGCATGGCACCAGCCTCAGTGGCCATGAACCCCGTTGGGCTCAGGCCGCTCTGCGGGGACGGCACCGGGTCCGCGCCCCTGCCATTCAGCGTCGAGTCGCTGCTGGAGGCAGAGCGCGGGCCGGGCTCGGAGCCCGCAGAACCCCCGGAGGAAAGGCGACCGGGTGACCCAGAGCCCGGATCCTGGTTCCCGCCCGCTGCCAGCGCGTGCCCCCCACGTAAGTGTAAGTGCCGAACCTCGCGGTCCTAGCCCCCGAGAGAGCCCGGGCCGCCCTGCCCGGATCAGAAGACCGGAACTTAGGACGTAATTCACCAGTACCGCTGCCAGCCTGAGGACAAGGGCACAGCACACCCTTGACCAGCCCGCACAGCGCTTCCCGCCGCGAAAGGCTCGGGGGTGCCGCTCCAGCCAAGCGTGTGCGCGCCGGCCCGCCCGGTGCTCCCACGGCAGCTGGCGCTGCGTTCGTCCTCTTGCACCCTGGGGTGCGGAGCATCAGGTTTCGGTAACAGGACCCCTACCGCCAGCACGGCCCTTGTTAGGCTTACCCCAGTGGCCTTTGGGCTGTCCTTGCTCCAACGGCCTAAATCACAGAGTGAACACTGGCACCCGCGACCGGCCGTTGCAGGCGTACGGCAGTATCGGGGCCAGGCGTGCCGCGCGTTTCTCAGCGCCCGCTTTGCGCTTCTCTTTTCTCCCAGGTGCCCTCAGTCCTTCCCCCTGCGCCCTCAGAAAGCACAAGAACACGCGCAAGCCGCGGACGCCCTTCACTACCGCGCAGCTCTTGGCGCTGGAGCGCAAGTTTCACCAGAAGCAGTACTTGTCCGTGGCCGAGCGAGCCGAGTTCTCTCGCAGTCTGAGCCTCACCGAGACGCAGGTCAAGATCTGGTTTCAGAACCGCCGAGCCAAGGCCAAGCGGCTGCAGGAGGCCGAACTGGAAAAGTTGAAGCTGGCAGCCAAGCCGCTGCTGCCCTCTTTCTCCCTGCCCTTCCCTCTTGGCGCCCCGCTGCACGGAGGTGCGGCTAGCGCTCTGCCGCCCGTGCCCGGGCTCCTCGCGGGACCGGCCGCCGCCTGCGGCTTGTACTACTTGTCTTAGGCTGAGGGGATGGGGTCCCTCGGGCTGCGGGGCACAGGTCCTCCCTTCGCAGAGAGGTCGTGCACATCCCAGCCACACTGCTCCTGGTAACTGCCAGGGTTTCGCTATCACTGTCTGGTTTGGGTGTTCAATATTTCTTTAGTTCTTAAATTTGCTAATATGATGGTATATTTGATTCTTGAAACCTATTTGTGGTGACCGTATATCTTAAATTTTTTTTTATCATGTTCCTATCAAACTTTTCTGAAAGATAATGAAAAGAACATCATACAGTGACCTGGAAATGAACCACAACAGTTCCTCCTACATTTTACAAAGCAACAAACAAACAAAGCACTTGGAGCTTTGTGCAGGTCTGATACACCCCTCCTGGTGACCAGGTGCATGTGGAAGGATCTACGAGATCTTTTGAAGCCATGGCAAGAAAACAATCCAAAAAAAAAAAAAAATTAAATTAAAAAAAGAAACCAATAAACCAATTCCAGAACAAGCAATTGAAATAATTTGATGGCAAGACTGCTAGAAAAAAAAATAATTTATTTTCATTGTGACTAGATTTATTATGTCTAGGTGAAATGGAAACTCTCACTCTTAAGTTAGGGACTTTTTATTTTTTTAAAAAATATAAACTATTCTGTGAGTCCAAGGCAAAAGACTACATCGTGGAGATGGGCAGTGAGGGGCAGACATCCAGGGCTCTGTTCTGCTAAGGACAGAGTACCAGGTGGGACACTCCTTAGGGCCATGGTAGGGGGCAGAGGTAGCAGGCCATCGGCCCTGACCTCACACCCTCTGCCGGCTAGTGTGTGGGCTAGAGTAAGAGGAATTGCCCAGGGTATCCCACAGGGAGTGCCCAGGAAGGAGGCCAGGGTCTTGGATGTATCCAAAGCCTTCTCTCTAACTTGCCCAGAGGCCAGGAACAGGCTGGTGGGCCTGCTACTGCTGCTGCTGCTTTGTACTGTATTGAGTTCCTTTACTGGGACACCTCTGGCTTTACCTGAGGAAGGAAAATACTGTACTGCTTATGATTACACCCATGCCAAGGGGCTGTGAGGCATTCACTCTGCACACAGGATTGAGAACCCTTGCGGTGCCTGTCCCTGAGATGCAAAAGGGGGGGAAAAAGGCCATTGTTTTCCCATTCAGCTAGAATCTGGAGACCTAAAGGTAAAGTGTGCTGTTATTTTGCACAAGCTCCCCCGTGGGTAAAGGGAGCACAACGGGCAAGGCCTTCCTCCCCTCCCAGCTCCTGCCTAACAGCTGGAGAGGAGGAAGTGGATCGGAAACAGGGCTGGCTGTGTGGGCCCGAGGACCAGGAGGACCAGGAGGAATTGTACATTTTCCCAACAGGACTAAGGTTGAGGGCACTGGCTTGGGTCCCCCTGGCATACTGGAGGGAAGGACCGTGCTGTAAGTACTCAGCAGGCTTTTTGAACCAGGCGTGGTGGTGCACATCTGTAATCCCAGCACCTGGGAGGCTGTGGCAGGAGGACAGGTGTGAGTTCAAGACTAGCCTGGGCTACAAAAAGTGAGCTCGGGGCCTGGTGGGATGGCTCAGTGGTCTAAAGCACCTGCTTGGGAAAGCTTGGGCGGTTTCAGGGACCGAGGTTCGATCCCCGGCACCACATGCTGCGCCAGCCCTGCCCTTGGGGTGGGCTGAGCTGGCCATAAAAATGAGTGAATGAACAAACAAAGGTT
>PVJA010018665.1:0-39553 GCA_004027025.1 Myocastor coypus
ACTCTTCAAAATAAAATTAAAAAAAGAAAGAAAGAAAGAGGAAGCAAGGGATTCCTAGAGTATTTAATGGGGTGGAGCAGGGTGGAGCCTGAGCTGGAGGGTGGAGCAGAAGGTGCCTGGCTGTCCCACGCAGGAATCCTGAACCAAGCCAGGGCCTGGGACTGTACAACAACTGGCCCAATGCACAGTGGGATCGAGGAGGACCAGAAGGCCCAGCACAAGCATCCCAGGCCTGGGGAGCTGAGCAGGCTTTATGCAGGAGATGTGCACAGCATGGGAATAACAGGGGGCACTGAAACAAGAACCACAGTGAGCAACCAAGGCCATGGGGCTAGGTCCCTAACTGGTCTCTTACTTTTTAATTTCTTCTGTAGGATTTTCTAATAGGGTTGATGACTTGATAACAGTGTCTTACTAGTTTTAGCTAGCACCTTTCACTTGCACGTGACCTTGGGATATCCCTTTTCACTCAGGCGACAGAGATGTGAAGGAGACTTTCTTAGGACATCTGGCTGTGGTTCTTATTGACTGAAGTCATAAAACATGAGAAACAAGAGAAAGAAGAACAATAAAGAGAGAACAAAGGGAGGCAGAGAAATGAGAAAAGACTAGGAAACAGCAGTTGGGAGTGATTATTGCAGGGGTTAGACATAGGAGAGTTATAATAATAGCACTATACAGTACTCAGATGGTGGCAAAGCCACAGCCCACCCCCCCAGCCAGCTCGGCAGCGTAAGGACCACTCGTAGCATAAGCATCTCCTATTCCCTGTTGTGTAGCAGCCCTACGTCATATATAGCGGCTGACAAACAGCTATTTTCAAGAAACAAACAATCCTGGGAAACAGGTTAACTATTTCCTGAAATATGGCGTGTGGCTGGATTGAGTAGAATACACTGCGGGCCTTCTCTTGTCTTCTGATAGTCGAGGGAAAGACCTCGAGAAGCATGCTTCTGAATGGAAGAGAGTAACAAGGGAAAATGGGGAGAGAGGAACTGGCCCACAGAATGCAAGCTGAGGAAGAGAACTGAGAGGCACCCACACCTACCACACGGGAGCATGCGCAAGGGAAGGATAAACGCATTAAGACGTGTTGAAGAACAAAGACCCCAAAGATCCTGCTGATGGAAGTGAAGCTGACTAATTTGTTTTGAGAACCGATTTTCTTCTCCTTCCCTTCCTGAATATCCAGGACTACACAGGCCAATGTTATTTTATTTTTTCCTCTTGACAAATATTCTAGAAGCTGGCATAGCTAGGCCTGGCCTGGAAGATGTTGGTTTAGGGGATAAAGGGGAGAAAGGTAAAGTGTTCTCCTCTTTTTCTAAAGGAGCGATTTTTATCGTTGCATCTTTTCTACTTCAGTACCCTTGGTGTACTGGGTTGATGGCTAGTGCCTACTGGCTGTGCAAAAACATATTTGTAAAAAGGATATGTAGTAGGCTCTTTAAAATTGTTAGATCCCAAATATCCTTGCAAATTCATTCTTAATTCTGTCCCAGTCTTACTAGATAGTACTGAACTTGAATGGCTAATAAAACTGCACAGTGAAATAAAAAGTAACGAGTGAAAAAATAAACCAAGTTTCCTGAAAATTAAATCAGAAGTATTGAAAACATTACAATTTTTTTTTAAATTTTTTAAATTTTATGGGGCCAGGGAGATAGCTTTGTGACACAAGTGCCTGCTTGGCAAGTGCAAAGTTGTGGGTTCAAACCCTGGTCCCGCAAAAAGAAAGCAAGAAAGAAAAATTTTTATTTTATTTTTCAGCCATACACTGAGTGATCAGATGGACTTGCTAGGGCAAATGGAGTGGCTGTTACACCTTTTACATTCAAGGCTACCTTGTCACATAACGTGTATTAGTGAGCCAAGGGCCCTTAAGTTATTATGACAGAAGGACAGATTTTTTTCCCTTATATCTGTTCACATTAATGCTTTGGGTACTAAAAGGAAAAAAAAAAAAGATATGCCATGGTAATAATGTTTAGTTTTTGCGAGGGTCTCACCATGTGGTCCAGGCTGGCCTCAAACTCATGGTAATCCTCCTTTCTCAGCCTTCTGACTGCTGGGATTCTAGGCATGCGCCATTATGCCTGACTTTCTTTCTTTCTTTCTTTCTTTATTTATTTTTGTCTTTTTTGAGACAGGGTCTCGCTATGCAGTTCAGGCTGGCCTTGAGCTCACTTTTGTAGCCCAGGTTGGTCTTGAACTCACAGCAATCCTCCTGTCTCAGCCTCCCAAGTGCTGGGATTATAGGTGTGAGCCACCATGCCTGGCTGACTTTTATTATTTTTAAGACAGTGAGAAATTCCTTTTTTCTTATTTTGAACTTTATTTATTTATGTTATAGCCAGCTTAGCTTGCCCTTGGGGTGGAGCTGGCTCTGCATGTGATGCCGGGGATCAAACCTCAGTCCCTGCAGTGGCCTAAGCAGGTGCTTTAGACCACTGAGCTATCTCACGGGCCCAAGACAGTGAGAAATTTCAAAGGTGCTATCATGGTCTGTTTGGGGAAGTCATAATTTTAATTTATTTGGGAAGGTGTTTTGGAAAAGCTTTTGAATGGATTCTTTACTTACACAATGAGCTAGCTGAATGGCAGTGCTCTGCGTTAAGGAGTCAAGTGTCAAAGTGACATTGCAATAAAGTAAGAAATAAAAATTTGGTCTCTGCCTTTGATTCCTGGCAAATGATTCCTAAAGCTTTAGAATCTCTGGAGTGTCTTCTGTCTGTTAATGAGGTGGCGGGTGTCTGGCCCCCATCCCTGGGGGCAAGCACTGCCCCAGATCGTAATACCCACCTTAAGGCTGAGTACGAGTTTCTACGCATGCTCACCAGAAAAGCCAAAGGATGATTAGGGGTGGGGATTGATAGTCCCACCCCCTAGAGCGAAGGCGGGGTGGGGTGAAGCAGGGCCAGGAGCAGAGGGGGTGCTGGTCTCTATGGTCAGTCACTTGATCTGTCTAAGCAATGAGGCGTCCCTAGGAAAGAGCTTGCATGGTGCTCAACACGTGGATGACCTGGAAAGGTGGTGCAACGTCAAAGGCACAAGGTCTTCACACCGCTCCAGTAGCCCCTTGCCCATGCTTTTCTTCTATCTCGCTGTTCATCAGTATCCTTTGCAACATCCTGTATCATAAATCAGAAGCATGGTTTCCCTGAGTTCTGTGAGTCAGGTCAGCAAATTAACTGATTTCAAGAAATGATCTTAGAGACTCTTGATTTACAGTTGTTAGAAGCACAGGTGAAAACCTGAAGTTTAGAGTCGGCATATGAAGTTAGAGTGGTCTTTTTAATTTAAATTTTTATGTTTAACAGTTCATGGCTTCATTACGTGACTACATCTGCTGTGGGGAGTTGGTACACATATATAACACTGCTTAAGTCTTTTACATCGCCTACTCCCTTTCCTCCCACCAGTTCCTGTCCTCTTATTTGCAAACAGTTACTTCTTCATTTCCTGTTATGTCTTTTATTTTGCTCTTTAACTTATTTATACTTTGAATTTCTCATGCAAGAAATTCATGCAATATTTAGATTTTCTTTCTTTCTTTCTTTCTTTCTTTCTTTCTTTCTTTCTTTCTTTCTTTCTTTCTTTCTTTCTTTCTTTCCTTCTTTCTTTTCTTTCTTTCTTTCTTTCCTTCATACTGGGGATCGATCTCATGACTTTGCACTTGCCTGGCAGGTGTTTATTCCACTGTGCTATCTCCCTGGCCCAACTATGCAATATTTAAGCTTGTGTATATATATATATATGTAACATTATGGTCTCAAGGTACATCTACAATTTAATTTGCTGCAAATTATTCAAACCCATCCTTTTTTACACTAGCATCTTAGTTTCATTTCTTATTGCTGGGATAAAATACCCAACCCCCAAAATTAAGGGAGAAGAGATTTATTTAGCTCAGAGTTTGTGGGGGCTCAGTCTGTAATCAGCTGGCAGGGTGGCATGGCACAGGGCAACAGTTCATGGCAGTGGAAGACAGCAAAAGCAACAAGGGCAAAAGGGAGGAGCCAGCCTCTTTCCCTCCCTTGTAATGCATGCAGGCTACCCATGCCAGGGCGGTGTAGCACTCACACTCCCAATGCCAGCACTGTGTAATGAACCAATCACGAACTCTTGGTTCAGCCGCCTTTGAATATCCCATCTTTCTCATGACCACAAGATGCTTCCCATGACCTCCAGACGCAAAACATAACCAGTAGTATTCCTCTGAGTGTAAATGTTATATTTTTAAAAGCTCAATTCTCTATGGACAGATAGGCCAATTGTAAGATTTTCCCATTCTTAACTGTGTTAGTAGAGACATAAGTAGGCAGGTATCACTGTAATATGATGTCTTCAGCTCTTTTTGAACAATACCTATATGGAGAATGGCTGGGTTAAGGGGAATTTCAAGTTTTTGTTTTTCCAGGAATCTACAAACTGATTTTCATAGTGGTTGTGCCAGTCTCTGTTCTCAGCAGTAATGTAGAGGTGTTCCTTTATGCCTGTAGCCTCACCAGCATTCATCATTATTTGATTTCTTGATCATAGCCATTCTTCTGGAGTAAGATGAAATATTAAGGTTGTGCTAATCTGTATTTATCTAATGGGCAGAGAAGTATCTATGCATTACAGTTACCCAGCTTTTGATTGAGTTTTTGGGATTTTTTTGTTTTAATTTTGAAGGGAGTCTAATTTTTTTGTATTCTATCTATCAGTCCTCTGTCTAAGGGGTAGCTGCCAAAATATTTCTTCCCATGCTTTAGGTTGTCCCTTTCTTTTGCTGTGCAAAAGCCTTTTAATTTGATATAATCCCATTTGTTGATTCTCGATGTTATTTCTTATGCTATTCGGGTTCTGTTTGGAAAACACTTGCCTACATGTATAACCTCAAGAGTTTTATCTATTTCACCCTTCAGTAGATTGTTTCTGTTTTAACATTTATATCTCTGATCCACTTTGATTATAGTGGTAGTAGGGTCTCACTACTAGGTCAGACTCATAGCGACCTGCCTGTTTACAGCCTCCCAAGAGCTGGGATTACAGGCATGCACCACCACGCCCAGTCTCAATTGCCTTTTTCAGGGCATGCTGGGGATGGGGCCAGCACAGCAGGCCCTGGGATTGAGTCCCTGAGCCCCTGGCTCCTGCACTTGCTTGCAGGTGCTTTAATCCACTGAGCTATTTGGTCAGCCCCTTTGATTATATTTTAGTACCTGGTGAGAAATATGAGTCTAGACTCAATCTTCTGTATGTATATAGCCAATCTTTTTCATCACCAGTCATTAGACAGTCTTTCCAGTGCATATGGTTTTGGACCCTGTCAAAGATCAGGTGGCAAAATGAGAATGAGGTGGCATCTGTCTCTTCTGTTCTGTTTGGCTGATCTACCACATGTCTGTTTTGTGCTAGTAATATACTATTTTTAGCACAAGAGCTTTGCAATATAACTTGAAGCCCCTGATTGTGACACCCTTCATTTTGCTCTTGTGCCCAGTATTATTTTTGCTAGTCTGAGTCTCTTCTAGCTGCTTATGCAGGACTACTTGCTCTAGTTCTGTGAAGCATGCTGTTGGTATTTTTAAATGTGGTTATATGAAATCTATACATCAGTTTTGGAAGTATGGCCATTTTGACAATATTGGTTTTGCTAATATGGGAACAGGCATGTCTTTCTGATATCCTTTCATCTCCTTTTCAGAGTACTATAATTTTCACCATAAAGGTCTTTCACTTCCTTTATTAGATTAATTGGTAAGTATTTAATTTTTCTAGAAACTATTATAATGGAGCAGCATGTGATGCCAAGGATCAAACTGCAGTCCCTGAGCTTGACTAAACTTGCTGAACAGGTGCTTTAGACATTTGAGTTGTCTCACTAGCCAGTCAGTAACTTTCTTATTGGTGAACAGGAATACTATTAATTTTTTTGTGTTAATTTTATGTCCTGCTACCTGCTGCATTTGCTTATTAGTTCTAGAACTCTTTGATGGAATTTTTTGGATGTTCAATATGAAGAACTGACTCCTTCTTTCCTACCTACATCTATTTTCTTTCTTTCTCTTGCCTGATTGCTCTAATGTTTCAAGCACTGTATCAAAGGGGGCAGTGTAGTAAACATCTTTTCTTGTTTCTGATTTTAAAGGGAAGGCTTTCAGCATTTGTCTTTTTAATATGATGTCCACAGTAGGTTTGTCATAAATCAGTTTTAACAGCTAAGGTAAGATCCTCTGCATCTATTTTTTCAGGATTTTTAACTGTGAAGGATGTTGGATGCTATCAAAGGCATCTTCTGCATTCATTGAGATGACTGTCTGATTTTTGTCAGCTCTTCTGTTTATCTGACATATTACATTTATTGATTTGCATATGTTAAACCAGCCATGAATCTCTGGGATAAACTTGATCATTATGTATGATGTTTTTAATAATTTAAAAAATTATTTTCTTAAATACATTGTTGAGGATTTTTGGATTTGTGTTTGTTAGCTTGGTCTATAGTTTTCTTTTTTAAAAAAATCTTTTATTTATTTATTTGGTAGAATATCTTGCTATGCAGTTCAGGTCTTGCTACTTAGTGATCCTCCTGTCTCAGCCTCCCTATTGCAGGGATTACAGATGTGGGCCAGCACACCCAGGGCTCCAAGGCTGGCATGGCATGCGGTACCAAGAATCGAACCGGGGTCCTTGCACTTGCCAGGCAGGCACTTAGGCTGCCCAGACCTAGTGTTCCTTTTTAGTTGAGTCCTTTTCTGGCTTTGGAATCAGGCTAATACTACCTTCCAAAATTTGGGAGTACTCTTTCCCTTTCCCTTTCATTAAGGAGTTTGACAATTAACTGGCATTTTTGCTGAAGTTCGTGCAGAATTTAATAGTGAACCCAATGGGTCATAGGCTTTTCTCAGTTGATAGTTTTTCTTTATTACTGCTTACACTTCTTTGTTATTTGGAGTTTTCATATCATCTTAGTTTAGGTAACTCGTATGTATCTAGGAATATATCCTTTATGCAGGAGTCCCCTATTTATTGGAGTACAAGTTTTCAAAGTAGTCATCTATAAGCTTCTGGATTTCAGAGGCAGCCATTGTGATTTCACCTTTCTTTTCTAATTGCATTGATGTGGGTGTTTTATTTCTGGCTTTTGTGCAGTTGCCTATGTGTTTGTCCATTTTGTTTATTCTTTTGAACAATCAGCTCTTTGGTTCATTGATTCTTTGTTTTATCTTTTTATGTTTCATTATCATTGATTTCTGCTTTGATCTTTATAATTTCCTCCCTGATATTAGCTTAGGATTTGGATTGTTCTTGTTTTTCTAGGACCTGAAGTGCCTTCTTAAGTTATGTATTTGGCCTTATCTGTTGTTCTGACGTGTGTTTTTGTAACAATAAAGTTCCCTTTTAGGACTGCTATCTATCATCATGTCGCATAGGTTCTAATATGTCGAATTGATATTGTTTGTTTGTTTGTTTCTGGAACTAACTTCTTCCTTCATTTCTTGTGATATTGTTATCCTCTATGTGTTTTCATAGTTTATGTGGATTTTTATTGTCATTTATTTCTAGTTTCGTTCCTCTCATTATATGTATGGGATAATTTTAATTCTTTTGCATTTATTTAAGGGTGCATTATGGGATAATATGAGGTCTATGTTAGAGAAAGTTCTATGTGTCGATGAAAAGAATGTATACTCTGTTGTTGGCTGACACACTGTGTGGATATTTATTAAGTCCATTTATTCCACGATGTTCACGCTTGATATTTCCTTGTTGATTTTGTATCTAGTTGATCTCTTTTCCACAGGGGTGCATCCAGGTTTTCATTCTCATTGTGCTGATGCTTGATTGACCTTTCAGTGGTGTTTATGTTATGAAGTTGAATATGTCAATGCGTGATGAGCATATGTTTTTGCCATTATTATTTCTTCCTGCTGGACTGGTCCTTTAATTAATACATAGTGATCTTTTTTTGCCTCTCATAATCAGATTTGACCTGAAGTTGATTTTATTGGAAAATAGGATAGCTAACTCCTGCCTGCTCTCTTTCTCTCACAGCATGGAATATTGCTTTCCACCCTTTGATATTTAGTCTATCAAGTTCTTTTTTAGATGAAATGTATTTCATGTATACAGCCTATCATGGATTTTGCTTGATTCCTTCTGCCAAATGGTGTCTTCATTCTGATACTTAGCCCTGGAAGCGGTTGACTTATTCCTGTCCTTGCATTGTTTTCCTATTACTAATTTCATTTTTTTTTCCTCCTATGCTTAACTTTCTTCTCACCCTCCCAGATGTATTCATTTGCAGGACTTTTCGCATGTTTGACTTCATTGTCCCCTTTCTCGGCTACCCTTGAAAAATTCTTGCCGTGCTGGTTTATGTGGTCATGGATTTCTTAACATGCCCTTTGTCATCTTAAGACTGTACTTCATCAATTTTGAAAGATAGTTCTGCAGGCTCTATTGGTCTGCCTTTGAAGTTTTGTTTTAGTTATGGACGAGGGACTTGAAACGCTTCATTTCGAGCTTTTCTGGGCTTTACGGTTTGTGTTGAGAAATCTGTCATAAATCTAAGTCAGTCGTAAGTGATTTTGTTACTTATTGCCTCACAGATTTCAATACTCTGCCCTTGTTTTGATCTTCTAGAATTCCGGCTGATGCATCAGTGTGTTCTTTTCTGGGCTTGGTGATTTGGGGGTTCTATGTGCTTTGCTTATCTGCCTGTAAAATTCTTTTCACCTGCTTGGAAAGTTTCTTGCTATTATTTCTGTAAACAGGTTTTTTAATGTCCTGATTTTTTATTAACTCCCTGTTATGGTTTGTGTCCCCCTGAAAGCCTCATGCAGTCATGGGGCAGCTTCTGAAGTTTGTGATTGATTATTGTGGGTGTGGGTGCTGCTCCTGCCCTGGGGCAGGTGATTTGCTATACAATGTAAGGAGGGGAGAGAGGCTGGCTAGCTGCCTGAGCCACTGCCGCTCTCTGCACTCTGTGCTCTTTACTGCCGCAGTGAAGGGCTGCTGTCTGCATGTACCACCCTGCCTTGGGAGACCAGTGTGGACTGAAAGCTCCACAAACTGTGAGCTAAATGAACCTTTCCTTCTTTCGTTTTGGGTGTTGGGTACTTGTCCCAGCATGAAAGAGAAGAGTAACCAAGACACTCCCATTAACCTAAATTACTCTTCTTTGCATCATTTATTATGTGTGGCCCAGTGTGTGGTCATTTGTGTCATTCTTATTTTCTGGCTCTGATGCTGTCCTCACACTTGTCACGTTTGCTACCCACACATCCTAGTTTTTAATCTCCTGGTTTTCTGTTCAAACTCTTTTCATCAATTCTAATTCTTTGCAAAAGTGGTCATTGAGCTTTCTTTTTTCTTGCTAAGTGTTGTTCACTTTAACCCAGCTAGCTTTTTAATTGGGGTCATCACTGTTTTCATTAAGTCCATTATCTGTTGATTCTATTTTTTGAGTTCACTAAACACCTTATTGATGTGGATTTCTCTCCTCTCCCTTTTTCATGTCATATAATTCAGCCACTTGGCTTTTTTTTTCTTCCCCCATCCATGCCCCATAGATCAGATTCAGGGGAGTGGGTTACTTTTAGGGGCATTTTTTTTTGCGTTATTTTTTTATATTTTTATTCATACATGTATGCATGTGTGTGCGTGCTGAGATTTGTGAATCACTTACAGTAGAAAGACTTTATTGGTAATACAGACATGTGCTCTGGACATGGCCACCTATGGGTCTCTCCTCTGTCCTGAGATCTGGCCACTCTGTCAGTCTGGGGACAAGAAGGTGCAGGGTAACTGGCATAGCAGCCAGTTCTCCAGAAATGAACTGGAAAGTGGCCGATGACACAAAAGCAAGTCAGATGTTGGCACCCAGTAAAAACAAATTAACTCAAGGTGACAACTATGCCACCCTGGCAATAGCAATGATATTAGCAGTAATAATAGAGTCTGTGACAAATAAGAGACTGACTATCACTGGAACCAATTAAAAACTACCACCATGCCACTTTTAACAATAAAAAGAGCCCTGCAATAATGATATTGGAACAAAGAGAAACCAAATATCGATGCACAGTAAACATTTACTAAATGCAACAACTATACCAACATTAGCAATGGAAAAGAACTCAACAGCTTCGTCAACTACATACCTGAAAATTAAAAAGCTTAGTAATGATACTAGCAAAAAATGGAGAGGTTGGGGAAGGGGAAAAGTGGAAGAAATGAAAATTGAAAAATAAATTAAAGCTAGATGAAAGGGAGAGAAAATGGAAATGATGGATTCTGTTGAGAAGCAAGAGAAAAATGAAAATAATAGAAAAAAAAAAAAAAAAAGCCCCAAACACCACCACCACCACCAACAAAAAAAAAAAAAAAAAAAAAAAAAAAAAAAAAAAAAAAAAAGAGGACAAAAGGAAGAAAAAACCCTTAGACTCTCATAATAAAGAGAAGTGGAAATGGGAATGAAAATGTCCTCCATGTTTTTGAATGAGTGGGTTCTTTCCAGGATCTGCCATATTGGAAGCCCCCGGATGTGAGGGCAGCTTAGTGAGTTGCTCACCACTGAGTCCTACTTTCTTTCCACGGGCACGCATTCTGTGTGGACGCTGGCTCCTGCTGGCTATGGTTGCCAGTGGCTTTCCCCAAGAGCTGTTCCACAGCAGCCACTCCTGTTTTCCTATTCTGCTGCGCCTCCCTCACAGATCGCTACTTGCTGAACACAGCTTTACAGTGCGGGCTTGTGAGGAGCCTCCCTCCTGGCCCTCTGGAGGGAGCCCTCTGTCAGAATGGCCCAGGCTGTGGCAACCGTCAGGCTGGGGCATGGCCCTGATTGTACAGATGGGAAACGAGGTGACCAACGAGTGGCATCTTGGAGGTAGCCTGGGGAGAGGAATGGAGGGGTTCCTGCTGGCTAGACTCAATGCCGTGATAGAGAGGAGAGGTACGACCTGCTAGGTGTCTGGTATGAGTTCATGTTCTGTGAGATTAAAGAATGAATTTTAGGAAATTCATTCTTTAGGAATATTTAGGAAATATTTATTGGTGGAAAAAAAGCTTCTACCCAAGAGAGAGAGAGAGAGAGACAGAAAGGGGATCTGAATGTGTCACCAAGGACCTTGGCTTTTCTGTAATTTTTATAGAGCAAACCCATGACGTGAGCTAAGGTGGGAAAAATGGGAAATTACAAGGTGGGTAAGGGGTGAGACAAAACTATGGCCAACCAATAAGATTACATGTGTAATTGCTGAGGTAAAATGGATTAAAGTGAGATCAAATGGGGAAGCGAGCCATGCAGCAAGTCTAGCAAGCGGGCATGAATACAGAACAGGGGCTTTCCCTATAGGCCGTTGGGCTAGTGGCTCTTCCTGGCTTTCTCACGGTAACTGATACCTATTTAGAGTATCAGTCCCTGATATTTTTCCTTAGGAAGTATGAGGGTACATTTGTTTTACTGTCCCGAGGTGTGGCCCTCAGTTGGGGGTGACTGTCCCTCCCACAGCTGCAAGGTAATTCCTGTTCTTCCCTGGCTCCTTCTAGGCTTACCTCTATCTGACTACCTATATCTTTATCTAACCTAGATGCCTACAATGCCAGCACTTTTAGACCCAGCTCTGGTTGCAAGCCACAAGTGTCCTCTCATACTGGTGACACGCTGACATCTGTGACAGAAGTAAGAGAACTATAGCCTACAAATAGGTGGAATGGATCTCCCATCTCTTCTTGGGGAACCACCTCCCACCTTGCCTGGAGACACTCCCACTGTTGTGACCAGAAAGTCCAAGGCATTGGGATGGGATGGGGCTCAGGACTGTGAGCTGGGATTCCAGGGGTTACGTTCACGGCGATGGTGCATTTCTTACACTGGCTACAGACCTACATCTCTTTAGTGGCCCTTTGTCCATACCTGGGGCTGGGAAGCAGCAGCTGGTCCTTTCTAGATTCTACCGGTTTTCACACGATTTCCTATGGCTGGAGTCACCGTTAGCTCTTATACATCAAGTATGATGAAAACTTGTGCGAATGTATAAATTAAAAAGAAATTTTGCAGTGAGACACATTGCCGGTATAATGCCCTTCAGAATACGCCTTCACTTTATGGGCTGGCCAGTGGACTAAAGTACCTGGAAGCAGGTTCAAGGGCCGGGATTCAATCCCCAGGCCTGCGGTGCTGGCCCCACCCCTGGGGCATGCTGAGATTGCAATTGAGACTAGGCATGGTGGCATGCACCTTTCATTCCAGCTCTTGGGAGGCTGTAAACAGGTGGATCTCTGTGAGTCTGATCTAGTAGTGAGACACTGAACAACCTGTAGACCAGCAGTTCTCAACCTTTCTAATGCCATGACCCCGCAATACAGTTCCTCATGTTGCAGTGACCCCAAATGAAAAAATAATTTTGGTGGATACTTCAAAACTCTAATTTTGCTACAGTTTTGATTTCCAATGGCTTTAGACGACCCCTGTGTTTTGGTTGGTCAACCCCCGCTGGAGTCGCGACCCACAGGTTGAGAACCGCTGCGACCCTTCCCTAACATACAAAAGAACAACAACAACAACAAAAAGAACAAAAAAGAAAAATAAAAACGAACAAAAAACACCCTAGCATATGCCTTCACTTGAAACACATTTGTCTCACAGTTCTTGCCACTTTTTGAAGCAGCTCTGGATGTCTTTTTTTGTGAGGTCATTTGTTGCTCTGTTCTGTCTGCCACAATGTCCTGAATCAATTCAAAATCTCTATCTTTCGTGGTCGTTTTTGGCTTGGGGAAGATCCACAGGTTGCATGGTGCCACATCTAGTGAATGAAGTAGACAGGGCCTTCTTAATGTTTTCACAGGCCCACCTGAACATTGGATGGCATTTCCAGTGGCATTCACTGGATCTTTGATCATACCTTATTAAAAAAAGTGACCAAAATGATTTCCAGAACTACCTCAGAAAGTGGCAAGGACAATGGGATACACACGAGGGAGATAAATGGCAGTGTACCTTTTGCTCCAGTACATTTAAAAATGAAAACACATACTTTCTTTTTTCATCATTACAATCTCTTTTATATATACACAAAAGGTTCTCAGTACTTGGGAAAAAAAATGCAAGTTCTTTAAAGAAGAAAACAATGGCATAGTTTTGCTGAGCCCGGGGGAAGCACCCTAATTCCCACAAATTAAAAATTAAAAACTAGCCAGATACCTGGTGAGAAAGGAGTCCACAGGCCTTGCATGCTGATCAAACAGGTTCTGTGGTCTATGAATCAAGAAATAGCTTTCAGTTAGGTGAGAGAAGGTTGAGTACTGGGTCACTCAGAGTACTCGGTCCCTGCCAGCTGTAGCTGCACTGAGCAGTTATGTTGAAACTCAGTGTCAGTTTGGCTATTTCCTGGACGAGCGTTGCTTGAGGTGGAAATTATTTCCTCTTTGGCCTCTTGAACCTCTGCCACTTGAACAGCACAGTCTCTGGAAGCCTGGCCTTCCTCCCTGCACCCCTGGAGGGAGAGTCGTGCTCCTCCTGAAGCGGTCTTGATCCCTGCCTCATTCACTCTTCACGGACTTTGTGTGCCTTCTCCCCTTTTATTCAGTGCTTTCTCCAGCATTTCAGAGCAGAGATCTAGTTTGGCTTGATGTTTTCATATTGCTCAGGTATCTTTGTTTCTTCTGTCTGGCAAGCGCAAGGACCTGAGTCCCATCCCAGGTACCACATGCTGTACTGCCCTGGAACCACTGGTGCATAGGATGGGGCCCTGAAACAGGGCATGGTGGAGCAAGTCTGTAATTCCAGCAATAGGGAGGCTGAGACAGGAAGATCACTACAAGTTGGAGCTGAGTAGTGAGACCCTGTATCAAATACATACATGCACACCTGCATACATACATACATGATATATTTAAACTGGTGATGACAGATTCTTTAGTCTACATCAACGCGCCCCCTTCCTTCTCCAGTTGCCTGTCTAAATCTTTCCCAGCCAGGCTTCCCACAGCTCTTTCCTTCTCTTTAGTCTCTGTGTGGCTTGATCTCTCTCAGGGAGACACGGCCTTCTGTCCTAGGTCTCTAGCTCTGCTAGATCCGCAACAGTGTACATTTGTGTTGAATTACCATCCAGTCCTCCTGGATCCACGGTCACAAGTTTCCAGCAGTTTGGAGGGGAGGAGCATTTGCAACCCAGGCTGGCTGCTGGGGCTGGGCTGTCCTGTGCCTTTCACTTTCTAGCTGCAGCCCACTAGTCAGTCGCCAGGTGGCAAGAATGGTTGGGAGTGGGTCGTTTGCACCCTTGGCAGGGTGTAGATAGGGCTCCTCATTTGTTTGTGCTCATGACTTTATCCTTCCCTTTCTCTCTCTCCTGTTTTTGTTTCTATCCTTAAAAATACACTCTTAAAAGAAAAAAAAAGTTTTGTTATACAGGTCTTGCTTTAACTTGTCCTTGATCATGCAGCAGAAAAGTTTAACCATGAGGCATAAAATGTAAAGCTAGATTAGTATGCTGAGCCCTAAAAGGCTTAAATCAACAGCTTCTGACATTGCCAGCTTAGCCAATAACCCACTGTCATTACGTAACATTGGACTATGTATACAACTACTTTCTCTTAGTCCAATCAAAAGAAAATTTTTTGTACCAATAATGATTAGAAAAATTATCATGTCTACACCCTGTGCTCTGTATAATACTATGAGGATAACAATATACATTGTATCAATCATTGGGAATGTACTACTAACATGTTTTGAAACCGTCACATGGTCCTTTCTTATTAAAAGTAATTTTAAAAAAGAAAAAAAAGTCTGGCAAAGCACACACAAAACTTTGACTTTGATTTCACAGTTTATGGAATGACTATCATGTTTTATATTATGCAGTACATCTGACAGTTATAAACTTGTTTTTCCATCTTTAGTTTATAGGTCGTTTATGCTGGTAGGGAACAGAGGTACCATAAGGGGGTCGGTTGCATGTAAGGAAGAAATGGTGCTTTTGCTGTGACAAACCACACACTTCCCTGCCCTGCCTGGTGCAAGGCTTTCAAACAGGAGCTGCCCCTGAGTGCCCTGTCCCTGAAGATTGTGGTTAGAACTGAGTCATGCTCCTCACTGTGACACGCTATGGCAAATAGGGAGTCTCAGTGGCTAGGATTTGGGGCACCTTTTGTTTGTTGTGGGCCTTGGCCGCCTGAGTCCCCTTCCAACATCGTGATACTTTCCTTTGGACAAATTTGTTTTATCCTTGATTGCTACTGTAGATACTCAGATATCAGAAGGTCAGACTGTTTGTGGAGTGTGTGTTGTTGGAAGGCAGGGTGCTTTTCCCGTATGCAGTCGACCTCAGGCACCAAGACTTGTGTTCTCAGGGTTTCTGCCAGTAGGACAATGCACAGAGAAACCTTTAAAGCTAACAGCATGAACCTTAGGCAGGATAGGACCTGTTCCAAATGCCACTCACAGTAGCCATAAAATCAAGGCCTCTTTAGAAGATAATAGCTGATATTTAATAAATGAATAATTACGAGGCAGAGAAAAAGAAACAAATGTTCACTGTTAACTGTTCATAATAACAGCAATTTTAGGTGCTTTTTGTTTTCAAATGACCTCAGGGTTTTACAAGTACTAACCCATTCAATCTCATTATATATATATATATATATATATATATATATATATATATATATATGAATTAAGGGCTAGGGAGATAGCTTGACAATCTAAGCAGCTGCTTAGAAAGCACAAGGACCTGAGTTCAAGCCCCAGTACTGCATGCGGTACCAGCCCCACAACCCCCAGGCATGCTATACTGGCCACCCAAACAGGGTGTGGTGGGGCATGCCTATAATCCCAGTGCTGGGGTGGCTGAGACAGCAGGATCGCTAGGAGTCTGCGCTGTGAAGTGAGACCCTGTACCAAATACATAAATACATAAATAAATAAATAAATAAATAAAATGTTAAAAAATATAATAAAAAAGAACTAAGAAAACTGTAAGGCCATTTTTCTGTATAGCCTTGCTGGCCAATTCTCTTTACGTCTTCCTATTTGTTAACATCTATCTTTGTGTCTGAACCTGATTTTACAAGAAAATCACTAGGTCCAAGCAAAACTGTGGTGTGAGTGAGGTTTAAATTCCATTTCCTCCTAGCTCCCCCTCTCCCTTACTTCTTCACCCCCCCCAAAAAAAAAAAGTCTAACCTGGGATCCATGCCATCTCTCAGTCAGTGATTGAATGTCTTACAATAATCAACTTACAACCTGAAAAAGGTTAATGCATGACCACTCCTGGGAATAGACATCATTTGGTCAGTTTTGCTTGATGTAATACTGAAATTGCAGAAAGTTACCCAAACAATACAAGTCCCTACAGCTTCCTTTTTACCTAGATTTTGCCCTGCTTATCATCCACTCACCATCTTTGTACATGGATAGGCATATGTGTGTGCACAGTCAACATTTTTACCTGTTGACTGTAAGGTGCAGACATCAGGCCTTTCTTTTGTGGATCATGGGTTGACCCTTGTTTTCATGCAGCAATTGGTTTGACATTTGGCCCAATTAAGAAAATGTCACCTTATGCCACAAAGTCTCAGAACTAATCCTGTTTATCCCAGAGCAGGAGCTCTGTCCAAGTGGGAATCCCCATCAATGGATCCCAATCCATAGTGGAGGCTGAGTCTTGGGATGAACATGGTTTTCTGGGAAATACTCAGCTACTGTCCTAGACATCTGAGCCTCCACCTGCCTCTGGCTGTTAAGAAAGGAGTGGGAGCTGAGGCTGCTGCTTCTCCTGCATCCCGGCTGCTCCGCTAGCTGCTGCTTCCCTAGGTGCCTACTCTGGGCACTCTGATCAACACCTCTGGCTGCTCCCTCATCCTGTGTCACTCTCTAGGCCTGCACTGCTCTGGAGCCACCAATGTACTCCAGTGCCCAGGTTCCCTTTCAAAGAGCCAGGACCATCGCTTCCCTGAACAGTATGCGAGTGCCATAATGTAGTTCATAATTGGCTTAAAATCAATGTGTCTCCCGCAGAACAGGTCCTAAGAATATAGGAGGGGTGGTGCAAGGCCTCAGGAATACTCTAAGAATGTGGAACACTCACCCCCAACTCTTCCTGTCTTTCTGCCTACTTTGCTGCTGGTAGAACAATGTGGTAGTTGAGATACCATTTCTAGGGCCACCTTCTGGTTCAAATCTAGACCCCATGGCTAAGTAGTTATGTGACTTTGAGAGGCTGGTTAACCTTTCTGTACCTTTGTGTGCTCATATTCAGAGTGCAGATAATAATATCTATGCCCTGTACTGCCTTTAAGAGTTGTCATGAGGATTAGGTGGTTAATATTAGAAAATCCTTTGGTGTGCAGCCTGGACATAGAAGAAGCAATGTAAATTTCTGTTAAAATACCTCTTATGAGCACAGCTGTGGGGGATGGGAGGGTTCATGCCAGTGTTTATCAGTGCGACCTGGGGCCTGCACTTGCAGGCGTGAAAGGTAGCCTTTGAGCTGCAGCACACCAGATAAGGAGGACTACAAAACAAAATCGAATGCAAAATTTGCTGTATTTTCTCAACAGCTATAGCAGCCCAGGAAAGAGCCACACAGGGCTCAAGAATAATGGGAAAGTCTGGTAACTGGGGAGCAGGGCACACTGAGTCTGCATCCCTGGTCTTCCTGAGTGAACCTAACAGTAGTAAGGGTTAGACGCGGCACATACTGCTGACTCACCATTAGCATTCATTTCCCTTTTGTTTATAATAGGGAATTTTGACAGTCACTCCAGTCGCCCAGTCACCCAGTCAGCGACTACATTCTCTGGTTTCCTGTACAGCCAGGCATGGCTCCTAAATACTGGCAATGGAATATGAGCAGAAATCAAGCTGCTGTTTCCAGGCTGGGCCCTGGAGGGGGATGGGCCTGTGCTCCTTGTGTTCCTTTGTCCCCGTTCCTACCAGCTGGCATGCAGCTATGACCGTGTGAGCCGGAGCAGCTACCTTGGACTCAGAGGTGGAAGCTCCGTGTTTTGAGTGACAGGCTCATATCTGTCCCTGAACCATGTAGGTCTGAGACATTGTGGATGAGAGAAGTAGACTTTGATCTTCTTTAGCTATTTTTTTTTTTCCCCTGGTGTTGTTGCCTTTATTGCAGCAACTAGGTTACATACAGAAAGTGTTACTACCTCCATTTTACAAAGGAGAAATAAAACTTAGACTGCGTGACAGGTCACAGTTTCTGCAAGGCTCTGGTGGGACTCAGTCCAGTGATGCCAGCACTGGGACTTCTAGCCTTGACTTATGCTATTTTGCCTCTCGAAGCTCCAGTGGTCTGTGATGACCTGGGTTAATGTGAAAAATGGAGAGGAGAGAGATTACTGACCCACTCCTCCTAGATGGCCTTTCCCAGCTATGTTCAACAGCTACGTGCAAATATGTCCATTTTATTCCTATTCACTTCTCCATGACTGCCAGCTATGGGCCATGCCAAATGCATTGGTTAGCCTAGAGAGTTTTGGCCATCTGGAGGATTATCAAGGGTACAAGAACTGGTGTCTGAGCTCAGCTCAGGATCAAATGCAGGTACAGTGCCTACCACACACACACATGGGATGCATCAAACCACCCTCAAACAGCAACACTGGAACTACCATCATGCCAGGGATAGATCTCATTGCTTAAACCTGACTGGTTTACATGGACCTTGTTGGACAGCAGCCAAGCAAGGGAAAGTTGGTAAACAGCAAGAGTCAAAGCCAAAGTCAAACACAAAGGCCAAAGTACTTGGGCCAACTTGACAATGGTTCCATCCCAGTTGGAAATACTTGTTTGCTATTCCAGTTCTACTTAAGCCATCGTTATTAAGGAAGTTGGACTTTCAAGGAAAAATGGAAGAAATCTCTTCAGAGCTCTGTGGGAATAGGGTGGATCATGCAATGCTTATTCCTGGCATGGTAGGCAATACTAGCCCATTCTTTATGGTTCACTTGGCTATAATGTCCTCCAGGGAGCCTACTCTGGCTTTCAAATTCAGGCTAGGCAGCCTTCAACGGTGCCATGACAGCGGTTGTGCAACCTTCTCTTAGGATTCCTCACGCTGCCAGGCTGTTTCGCTGCTTGCCTGCTTTCGCCCTTCACTGCTCTGTTCCAAGAGCCGGGCAGGCGGAGGGCTAGGACATGGCGGACGAGCAGATGAGCCCTGTAGGATTGTGGTGATGCTCAACATGAAGGTGTTCTCTGTTGTGACGAATCCAAGCGCATGCACAATTTGTAAGCATCTCGAGTGCAACCGCTCACCTATCTTTCCACCTCAGCAGCAACGGCAGTGAAGTGGCTCCTGTGTCACAGGAAATGTGGCAGTGGGTCACAGGAGCCTTAATATGTTCAAATGACTTAAACCAAAAAAAAACTGCTGCTGACACTGGGTCTTACAGAAGTAAGGATGAAGACGGAGGAAACATGACACTATGCATTACTGTTACAGTAGGCAAAATTTGAATATTCTCGGTAAAGAAATATAAAATTAAAAACAGTGCCACTGGATTGCAAATTGTATAGCCATGGGGGATCACATTTTTGAATGAATATTTAATGAGCTGGCAAAACTTTTGCCTCATAGTACTAAGTGAAAAAAAAAAAAACAACAACACATAAGTTTATATAATTTGAAGAAACCATTATAAATCTTTTTTGCCCCTCCATATATATAAGAGAAAAAATATTGGTAAGGAAGATATCCATTGCCATCTATGAATAATTCTGTGACACATTTGTCTGCATTTTCAAACCTCTGTTAAAGTATATATTACGTTTAAAATTGGAATAAAAGGAAGCTAGGATAAAAATACATTGCAGCTTTCATGCCTTGTGCTTTATTTTTCCTCTCCAACTCTCAAATCAGTGGTGCAGTTCAGAGGTTGTGGGATAAAAATGCAAAGCTTTATTTTATTTTATTTTTCCCTGTCCTTAGGTTTGTTCCAACTGTGACAATAACCAGATACCAAAAAACTCTGGGCTGGCTCCTTCTGAGCAATTAATTGTTCTTAGTAAGGCAAGAATGATACCGTAAAGCAAACTAGGCAGAATAAAGGGTACAGGTCATGGAAAAGTAGCCACTTTCAAATGCAAACTCCACTGTCCTCTCTTGCCTGCTCCAGATTTGTGGACGCTAATCTGACCACACAAGGCGTTTGCTCTCTTCCCTCGAAGCCAGTAGCTACAACCTGGGTTGAGCACATCCCTTTCTGTGGCCTTCTTTCCTTTTTTCATCCTTTAGCATTCACAAGGCCAGAGTGAAGAGAATGCCACTGAAATATGTAGAAGGCTCTCTGTCTATCAGAGAGTACGTGGAATAAAAATATAAGGTGGAGCTGGTGCGATAGTTCAGCAGACTAAAGCGCCTGCTTAGACAAGCTTAGGCAAGTACAGGGATCACGGATCAATGTCCCGCACCACATGTTGTGCCAGCCCTGCACCCAGGGTGGGCTGAGCCAGTCACTAAGACCATGCATAATGGTGCACATCTGTAATCCCAGTGCTGGGGAGGCTGAAAGCAGGATGATCACCTTGAATTTGAGCTGTGTGGTGAGACCCTGCAACAACCAAATATGTTAAAAAAAAGTAATTAAGGGCATTATCACTCATCTCTTAATAATAAATAAAAATTTAAAACGCATAAGGAATAAAGATGCTTGCTACACCTATCATTCACCAAGTGAGGCAGTTCACTCTCTCCGTCTCTTCCAGGAATGATGAAAGGAAATCAATCTTAAGAGCCCTCATTGAGTTCCCAACCTTTTCATTTGCACATTTCAGTTTGGTTTTAGATTCAGTGGTATCAGGACTATGTTTTGTGCCAGGACACTTTATTTTATTAGGTTCTGAACAATTAGAGAACAATTTTTCTAAATGATGATTTTGTTCAATACCAACAACCTATTAATATCAGTAAAATATTAAAACTTGAGACCGAATTTGTTTACTGAACTAATACTTGGAATTAACTCTAGGAGTCAGATAAATCAGGTTTCAAGCATTGTTAAACTAGGGTTGGTTTTTAATAAGTTTTCATTTAAACTAAAATTATAACCATAAAGAAGCTAATGAGTAGTACTATCTATGTAGCTAGCACAAGTTCTTAGTCATTGTTTGTAAGAACACACTTTATTTTATTTTTTAAAAATACAAGATACAAGGAGATTAGAAACCAGATTTCTTTCTTTCTTTCTTTCATTCTTTCTTTCCTTCTTCCTTGTACTGGCAACTGAACTCAGGATCTTGCCAGGCAGGCGCTTATGCCACTGAACTATCTCCCTGGCCCAATCTATTTTTTCTTTCTCTGGGGATAATCCCTTAGGAATCCAATCTGACAGTAATAGAAAGAGAAGGAGGAAGAAGGAGGGGGAGAAGGAAGAAAAGAAGAAGAAAAAGAAAAAGGAGGTGAAAAAGAGAAGAGAAAAAGAGGAATGAGATGAGGAGGAGGAGAAAGAGGAAAAAGAAAAACCCAACAATAAAATAACACAAAGTTCACACAAAAAATAAAATTTAACATACAACTTGAGCTCTCTTCTCTTAAAATTGACTTTGTTGATATTTATCCTGCCTAAAGAAGAAAACCATGTGTCTGTTTCTTGCGGTATTTACTTGTGCAACAAGCCGCGTGGTCTGGACATGCACAAACGGGGCTAGATTTTTGTCTGGATCCCTTAAAAATTGTGTAAATGTGGGCAAGTTGTTTATATAACTTCCCTATACCCAAGTTTCCTCATCTGTAAATGGAAAATAATATGATTACCTAACCTAGCATGTTAGATAAGCAAATGAATTCACAATAAAGTTTCAAACAGTCCCTGGCACATAGTAAGTATTCCAGATGTGGCAGCCCAGAGCTTATGGAGCTTACAGTGTAGCGGCCATATAAATGGAGAGGGTAGGTAGGGAAACACTTCAACAAATTGTACAGTTCATGGCTTCTTTTGTGCTGAGTGCAGCACAGGAAAAGCATAGAATGATAAGAGCAATTCGTGGATTGCTCTCCCAAGGAACTGCATGAGTTAAGCTTTTACTATTAAGACTCTCTTCATACACTTCTGTGAAATCAAGAACACCTCAACTTTCCGCTATTCTGTATCCACCCATGCTATGTGGTTGGGCTGAAAAGAAAGGAAATGTAGAAGCGACGAAGCCTTCATACGCAGATGAGGATACATTCCTATATATCAAGGTATTTACAGATTAAATCCTAGCTCTCGAGGAAGAGAAAATGTGCCATCTGTTTGATGAATATGTCAGGAACCAGTCAGGCGCTTCCTAAAGATTACACATAATATCAAATATTTTATTTTTTCAAAGTGGATTTTTAGAGACATCAGCTTTTTAGGGTTGTTACTCATAGAGAAAAACTGTAGGAAGCACATTCTGACTTCGAAGAAGCAGAATTTGGTACAGGGGATGGGAGTGGTTAACGTTTGTCCAGTACCATACTTCTCTGTGTAAGAAACTGCTTTCGGAGAGGAGCTGAAATCCACTTGTATGTACAGTTAAGATAAAATTTCACAGTGCTTTTAAGTTAAATAACTAGCGTAACAGCTTGGTGATTGATAGCCCATGAATTACAAAGAGAGAAAAAAGAAAGAAGCATTTGTCTGCAGTAGCTCATATTTAGAAGATGGATAAAGCACAATTTAATTTTGGACAGAAAAAGAATTGAGCTTTGATATGTACTTGCAGCAAATAACTCCCTTCGATGAATATAATTATTCTGTACTGGAAATACATACTGATAAAAATTTAATTTTTTATTTTATTTTATGTACTTTATTTTTTCTTGTTTCAGAACCTTTGTTTATTCACTCATTCCTATGGCCGGCCCAGCCCGCCCCGAGGGCAGGGCTGGCGTAGCATGTGGCACCGGGATCCGACCGAGGTCTCTGAAGCCGCCCCAACCTTCCCAAGCAGGCGCCTTAGACCACTGAGCCATCCCGCCGGGCCCCAACTGATAAAAATTTAAAAGCATACAAAATTAGAACAACTTTCAAGATGAAGGACAAAAGTAATGTCATAAAACTTGAGCACAGGGGCCCGGCAGGATGGCTCAGCGGTCTAAAGCGCCTGCTTGGGAAAGCTTGGGCGGCTTCAGGAACCCCGGTTCGATCCCTGGCACCACATGCTGCGCCAACCTGCCCTCGGGGTGGGCTGAGCCGGTCATAAAAATGAGTGAATAAAGAAACAAAGGTTCTGAAACAAGAAAAAAAAAAAAAAACTTGAGCACATACATTTTGCGTAGAAGTCACCGTGACCCCTAAAGGCTTAGGATGCGCAGGGCCAGGCGCCCCAACCGTCGGATCGCCCTTGTCACACCCCTTCCTCGTCTTTCCCCATCCTTGCGGCCCGCCTCCGTCCTAAAGCCCGCTCCTCGTCATCCAATGCCATCCCGCCTGGCTCTCCGGTGACCAATCAGGGGGCAGATTTTCCGAGAGGGGCGGGTAGGGCGGAGGGCGGTGCTGATTGGCGGACTTGAAGCCACCTACTTTAGCCGCAGGACCCTGGACGCGATTGTCCACTGAGGGTGCAGACGCACTAGCAGAAGTCACTGGCCACGTTCTGCTGCGCTCATCGGACACTATGGCGGATAGCCGAGACCCAGCCAGCGACCAGATGAAGCAGTGGAAAGAGCAGCGGGCCGCTCAGGTAGGCCGCGCCTTGCTCCCTCCCGAGGCGGCCCGCGGGTAACGGAGCTGGATTTGGCTCCGGGCAGTATCACTGGTGGCGGACGGCGGGGACGGGGGCGATGGACGGGCGCATTCGCGGGGAGTGGGGCTCCGGGCGTGGCTTGCTGGGGCTGCAGCGTTCGCCCTTGGATTCTGCGCTCGGGAGGCTGGATCCCTACTTTGCACTTGTGCCAGCTGGGACAGAGGTCACAGTGGAGGGCGAGATCGGGACGAAAGGGCCGAGAAGCAGACAGCGCGTGGAAGCTAAAGAGAGGAAGCGAGGAGGGAAGAGGGACGGGCCATAGCTTTAACCTTCCTGTTTTCATGTTTGTGGATTCCGGGGCTGTTTAATACCCTTCTTGACCCCAGCAACGATCAGTGACACAGCAGTACGGCATTAAACGACTAAGTACAAATAATTTTTAAATCATTGTTTCATTATATTCATCAGGCCTGGAATTTCAGAGATAGCAATGATAAACAGCAGACGTTGGTTGTTGGGCAGATCCACAGTATTTTGCGAGTGCCTGCGTGTGCTAGGCACCGCTGGCCCCAGCTTGTAATTGCAATAAGTCTAGAGCCACGCCACCAGAAGTTCCTAGTCTAGCCTACGACAGGAGTCTCATAAACGGATGGTTGTCAGTCCCTCGCAAGGCTGAGAAGTAGGTGACCCCTTTAGTGTAAAGGCGCCACCAATTTGGTGGCCTGGCTCCCCAAAGCAAGTGACATCAAACAGAATCTTTAAGGATGAGGGGCTTTAGCACAGGTGGCTAGGGAGGCATTCCTGGCTTGTGCCCAAGGGGGCAGTCTCAAAGGGCATCCTTGATGAGGTGGGATTAAATGAACCTGAATCTGATTGGTACCTGCCTTTGGCAGACTGGATCAGAATGTCCTGTCCGGGGCTAATGACTGCTGGTTATTTTGGCAGAGAGAGCAGTGGAGTCGTGCTTTGCCTGGTCCTGCCTAGTTCTGTTTTCTCAAAACTGTGCTAAATCAATGTGATGGGGCAATCGATGGCAGGTGTTCAAGGTCTTGGCTGCATTCGTTGTTTTAGACCACTAGGAAAGTTCCGTTTTTCATAAGTTCTTACGCTGAACCCAAGACACTTAGAGCCTTAATCAGGGACACAAAACTGGTTGGTGCAGGGTCAAGATTAGAACTGAGTTACTGGAGGCCAGGACCCGCTGCCTACCAGGGCACTGCTAAAATGCCCACTCATGCTCAAGTTTTCGTGAATACTTGGTGAGTTGAGATAACATGGACCTCAGGGTGACATTTTTATAAGGTATATTCATTCAGACAGTCCGTTCATTTCCAGAGCACTCATGCTGGCCTTTTGTTTGGGACAGTCAGTAACTGTAAAGTCTCTGCTGTTGATTTCCTGAAGTAGTTGCCCATGTGAGGAACAGCTGGCCTAGAAAACACATCTCTAACTGGGGACTCAGATGAAATCCTGGCACCTGTTCTGCCCTCGAGATCTCAGTGCAGTGTGCATGCCGTCCTGGGCACGTCTGGCAGGTGCATAGCTGTCTGGCTCTTCAGTTTTTGCTACTGCACGTGAAAATTGCTTTGTTTCGGTAGTGGGGTGACACTTTTACTCTTTAGAAGAAATTTTGCTCCTGCCATGTAACCCATATAATTTTCAAATATTTTATTATGAGAAAATTCAAACATTCCCAAATTGAATTGTGCAGTGTGTACCCATACATATAACATCTAGATCCTGCCTTTAACAGTTTGCCGTATGTCTTTTGAAACCAAGCTATTTCCTATGTTCATCCTTTCATATATTTAGTAACTATTAATTTTTTTTAATGGATCTCAGAGTAAACTGGAGACGTTAGCACACTTTATCCATAAACAGTGAGCATGCAGATTAAGAGATCAGTGCACATTTATGTTTTTAAGGTGATATTTCTATATAGTGAACTACATAAATATTAGGTGTATTACCCCATGGCTTTTAATACATATGTAGACGATTCAACTGTAAACCCTTTCCAAGATATGGCAGATTGTCATTACCTTGGAAAAGTTCCCTCATGTTGCTTCTTAGTTATTTCCTGAACATTTGTATAGTTTCACCCCAGGAACCATTGTTCTGATTTCTTTAAAACATTAATGTATGTAATTTTCTTGCAGAATATTTCCTAATTCAGCAAAAGTAGTTTAAGATTCATTCACGTTGCTGCATGTGCCAGGGGCTTGTTCTTTTTATTGCTGAGTAGCATTACATTATGTGAATAGAATTCCATTTGTGTAGCTTGTTCATGAATAATTCAGTGATTTGTAGTTTTTGTTTATTATGAATGAAATTGTTATGAATGTTATTATTCCAGTCTTTTTATGCTCCCTCACTTTCAGTTTCCTTAGCAAAGGCAGAGGAATGAATTTATTGAATTATAGCATAAGTGCGACACTGCCTGTCCTCTCCCAAAGTGGCGAGGACTTTTTATGCTGCCATCAGAAGTGTGTATGGAAGCTGTAGTGGCTTCATATCCTGTCAACTTTTGATGTTGTCAGTCTTTTAATTTAGTCATTCCTGAGAGTAGGAGGTCATAGCACCTTGAACTCAGGACCTTGTGCTTGCCAGGTAAGCACTTATTCTACTGAGTGATCTCCCCAGCCCAGCGCCTATAGTTTTGATTTGCATCACTCTGATGACTAAGGACGCTGTGTATCTTTTCATACCCTTATTGATCCCTGCTACATATTCCTCAGAAGTGTCTGTTAACACACCTTTTCTCTTTTTAAAAACTGTTCTTTAAAAACTGGCCCATATTATAAGTTAAAACATCTGTGGAGTAAGAGCTGCACTAATAGAGTCCAGTACACAGCGAAGGGATCGCATCGGAAACTTCTCTTACATGACTGGGCCAAAGTGGTCTTCAGCCGACCTGGGGTGGGAGCGCACTTCACTCCCTTTGGTCATCAGATGGGTTTTAAGATGCCAGAGGCATGTGTGTGCCATCACAGAAGGGCTAGGCATACAGAGGAGATACTCTGGAGATGTAGGAATCGCCACTGCCCCTCGCACCCCTTGGCTAGAACTCCCTTCGAGGACTCTCCTAACGGGGAGGGAGGCTGCGAAATGCCACCGCCCTGTGCCCAGCAAGCCAGCTACACTCTATCGTCCAAAGTGTACATTCCACATTTGATGAAAATCTGTCTGATCATTTTCTCATGGCATGGCAGTGGGCTGGCAGATGTGATCTCCTTTAAGACAATATGTCCAGGGCATTGGGATATAGCTCAGTGGCATAAGGACCTGCCTGGCAAGCCCAAGGTCCTGAGTTCCATCCTTGGTGCTACCAAAAAAACAAACAACAACAACAAAAAACCCCACCACCACCACTACCAACAACAACAACAACAACAAAAAAAAAAAACAACAAAAAAAACCAAACCAAAACAAACGGTCCTTTTTATAGTCTGTCATTAAGGTATTCTTTATTTTGATTATTATTTGTTTTTTTTCCCCCCTAGAACCAGGGATTGAACTCAGGCCCTTGTGCTTGCCGGGCAAGTGCTTATTCTACTGAGCTATCTCCCCAGTCCCTTTATTTTGGTTTTTTAAGGAAACTTAAGAGATTTGAACTTTGACCCTGTAGGAGGACACTCTGCTGAATCATCCTTACTGAGCAAGTGTAGAATGCCAAGCTGGGTGGCTCCTTTTTTAGCACAAGGGTGTCCAAACATGAAAGCAGTCTATTTACTGGGTGTTTCTCCCATGGACAGATGTTGTTGCTGACAAGTGAACCGGGAGCTCTGCAAACTGTAATAGTTGGGCACTGAATCGAATGTTTTCCTAGGCATGACCTGGATCCACCACCTAAAAATCCTCCTCTGTCTTCATCTCTAAGGACGTTGGTGGACGGAAGACAGTCCTACAGGTGTCCGCAGGCTCTTTGGATAGAATTTAAATGGGAATGTTGGTGCACACTGCTTAGGGTGCGTGGGCTCTTCCTCTAGCACAGAAAGTGCTAGCCCCCTATGACAAGTGGCCCCATCTCATCTGATCACCCTGGAGCATCTGAATATGTCACATCTTATGTGTTATATAACTAGTACTTGGGAGAGGAGAGAAGAGAGGAGAGGAGAGGAGAGGAGAGGAGAGGAGAGGACAGAGGAAGGGAGGGGAGAAGAGGGGAGGGGAGGGGAGAGGAGAGGAGGGGGGAGGAGAGGAGAGAGGAGAGGACAGGCGAGAAAGGAAAGGAGGGGAGAGAAGAGGAGGGGAGGGGAGGGGAGAGGAGAGAAGAGAGGAGAGGAAGGGAGGGGAGAGGAAGGGAGGGGAGAGGAGAGGAGAGGAGAGGGTGGTTCTTTGCCTTTGTGTTCCTGTCCCTATGCTGTCTGTAGCCCAGGAGGTCTACAGTTTCTAGGGAAGCCTGTGGATAACTGTGTTACGGTTACGCTGCCAACATTTGAGATGGAGAGAGAGTGATCCAGAAACTTGTCTCTGGGCCGCGTCTTCTTATTTCTCATGAGAAACGCCTAAAGAGTAGAGAGGTTAAGTCAGTGTGTGAGCTGGAGAGACGTTACGAAAGACGAGCCAAAATTGCACCTTTCCTTTCTCCTTCTCAGCCACTACCCAAACTTCCATGCTTTTTCTTCTTGATGGCAAAATGTAAAATAAGCATTTTTTTTTTTTTTTCTTTTTGGCTGGCTCAGCCTGCCTTCAGGGCAGGGCTGATGTGACATGTGGTACCGGGGACCAAACCATGGTCTCCTGTACCTGCCCAAGTTTGCCTAAGCAGGCTCTTTAGACCACTGAGCTGTCTCACCAACCCCTAAACTAAGCACATATTAATTTATCTTTATTTTGTCCATTTCATTCTTAATTTTTTAAGCACCATGATTGTTGGAGCTCCTAATACAAAGAGAAAAGGAATATTTTTTATATGTGCAACAAGTAGCCTTCAGATTTTGCCGGTCTTTACAAATTCTCCATCTGTCAGGCCCCGAGTAGCAACATTTTTTGAGGTTAGAAATTTGCTAGTAGGAAAGCCAAGACTTGGCAATTCATGGAGAGGCAATGGGGAAAAAATCAACTATCGTAACATAATTACCTTAGTATAAAATAATATGATAGGACCTTGCTAGGAAAACACATTTCTGACTAGGATGAGGTGGAGGAGCTGTAGTTGGTCTGTGGGTAAAACTGTGGCTGTGTGAGCCTGGAGCTGACTGTTGTTCTCTTCCTCGTACAGCTGTTATTTTAACTTTCCTGGAATTAAAACTACCTACTGGTTTTCCTCCTTGTAGTTACTTTTCATCTTCTTCTGTCCCTTTTTCTCCCTGTCCCCATGCAGGGAGAAACTTGGTCCACAGTTAAACACAGAGGACAGGCAATTCTGTGCTTGACTGTTAGAGGCCTTGCTCGGTCTTGGCCTATGGGTCAGGGTTGGGTGTTAGCCTAGGGCCCATGACAGTTGTTCGAATGGAAACAGAGTGTATTATGGCTTGTGTCTAGAAGTCCCTGCAGAGCCTCCTGTGGTCATAGATGGGGCTTCTTCAGAGGTGGGTAGGTCTAGAGAATGGGTGGCTGTAGTTGATCATGGTGCAGTGCTAGGCTCAAGGACATTAGGATTAAGGGTGTGCACGCTGCCCATCCTAAGTAGCTGGGACAAGATGTGAGAGCTGGGAAGAGCTGGGGTCGTCCCTTGCTTGCTTTGCTGCCTTCTGTCCGTCATGAGCCCTTTCTTCTCTGGGATGCCTGTCTGCCAGGTCATGCAACCTCGGAGCCAGTCCATTATGGACTGAAAGCTCCACAAACTGCGAGCTAAATCAACCTTTCCTCCTTTAACTTTGGGTGTCAGGTATTTTGTCTCAGCAATGAGAGAAAAGTAACTGAGACAGAATTGCTTGTGTCGAAGTCCAACAGTGACAACAACAACAAATGATAAAGTTGGAGGCTGGTAAAGAGGAGATACCGTGTGTGATAGCAAGAGCTATTCACAAAGACTACCAGAGCCACTGTCTTGTATGAGGGCCACTGCAACCGCATGGAAAAATTACTCCAGGGCCATCTGTCAGTGAGCTGTCTCTCCCACCTCGGTCTGCGATGTCCTTGTTATTGATTCACGAACATCCTCATTGATCCTTATAGCAGTGGATGACTGTGAATAACCTACGTAACACTCCACATTCTGCCTCCTGCCTTTGAAATGTTCCCTTTCCTTTGTCCCTTTCGAACACACCTGTGGTTTTTGTAACAGCTATGCTCCATGCTGTCCTTGCTCCTTCAATCATCAGCTTCAGTATTCTGTACAGTCTGTCTGTCTGTCTTTCTGTTTGTATTTGGGATGATAGGCCAAAGAGATTGCAGATCCATGAGCAGCTGGCATGCTGGGGAGGGGGCTTTCAGCACACTTTAATTGCAGCAGTCACCATGTGTGTTCTTTATGAAGAACAGAATTTCCAGGACTTAGTGCGATAGCTCAGCAGACTAAGCACTTGCTTAGACAAGCACAGGGACCAGGGTTTGATCCCTGGTACCATATGCCTTGTATTTGCTTCTAGGCACACTGAGCTGGCCACCGACATTGGGCATGGTAGCACACGCCTATACTCCCAGTGCTGGGGAGGCTGAAAACAAGGTCACTATCAGTCTGAGCTATGTGGCAAGACCAGTACCACATTAAATAAATAGATAACTAAATAACTAACTAAAGAAAAAAATAAAGAGAAGTGTATATAAGGAGGCCCCAAGTACCTGTCCCCAGCCTGTGATGATTCTGTTTCTTTTTGTAGGTTTGTTTTTGGTACCAGGAATTGAACTCACATCCCCATGCTTACTAGAGAAGCACTATGCCACTGAGCTAGATCCCTGGACCTGACGATTCTGTTTCATTGCTAATCCATCTGCTCTCCCCGTCCTGTTTTCTGAAGCAAAGTGCAGACACAGCTGCAGTCATTTCATCTGTGTGTATTTCAGTGCATATCTTGTAAAGATAGGGAATTCCTAGTTATAGCATTGCCACACCTAAAAAAAAAAAAAAAAAAAAAGAGCAGTCGACCAGCCAGTGTGTTGAGTTTCCCTGACTGCTTCTGAGAGGAAGCGGGTGACTTCAGGAGGCTTGAGACTGCTGTACCTGGAAAGGCTCACTGTGCAGTGTTGGCCCTTGTCTGGTGTCTGGAAGTTGGAGTTTTAGGAGAGTTCTCACCAGCCCGATTGCTGTGGTTAAACTGTGCCAATGATAAAGTTTCCTGCTAGACTCCATGGTTGCCTGCATGGCCAGCTCCTAACGAAGCGCCTGGGCACTGAACCTCCAGCGGGCTTCCGGGTTAGTCTTCCTTTCTCATGAGGAGTCAGAGCTGCCTGCTGAAGGGCTTAGGCCTGCGCACATAAAATACGTGCAGGAGACATTAGCTGGGCATTTCAAGGAAGGAATGGGTGCTATGCATAATAGTTTGGGCTCTTGAACTCTTCTTCTTGGGTTCAAAATCTGCATGTCCTTCTCTCTGTGACATGGAGGAAGTTGTCTAAGCTTTCTGCATAGTTTTTACTTCAGAGATGTGTTAAGTGATTAAATGTCATTACCCAAGGAAGGAGTGACAACATGTCCCATCCAAACTGTTACCGTCGTGTCTAGTGAATCTCATGTGTGACACCCCCTCCTCCTCGCCCTCTAGGAGTGTGCTGCCCAAGCCTCTCTTTACAGCAACAGTGTCCATGCAAGAAGCTTCCTCTAAACTCAGCAAATATTCTTTTTCCCATTTGTCCTTTTTTTTCCTGCATTATTTTCCTATAGACTTAAGAAATTCAGGGCTCAGGGCAGTCTGGTTTCTTGAATACATTGCAGGCACCGAATCCTTTGTTTGACAAATGCAGTGTTAGGCAGTTGTTTGCTAGAGTGAGTTGGGTACATTCTGTATATCACTGACAGTAAGAGTTTATCGGTATATTCCTTTGGGACTGCTAGGGATAATTTGCATTACTAATCTTCTAATTAAAGAAAGAGAAAGTAGGTGTAAGGTTTGCAGGCTTCTGTGAGCAAAGGGAACTAACACATGGAGCAACTGTTAATGCAGTCTTGCAACAGAGAAAGCCAAGCCCACCCCTCCTGTGAAAATTTCTTCACTGTTGTGAGAGCTCTAGCTACAAGAAGCTTTATAAAACAGCAAAGTCAAAACAGAATTGTACTTATAAGGTACTTCTAATCCTAAGGTACTTTTATTGATAAGGTACTTCTAATTTATAAGGTAAATGACCCCGACCTGCCTGGCTTCTTTGCGCTGAGCTGTGTCATAACTTCTACTCTGCTGTGTGGGAAGTCACCTTTGTATTTTTTTTGTTTTTTTTAGACTTCCTTAGTCTCTTGCTTATATTGTGAAAAGAGCATTTGAAGAATGCATGGTTTTATTTGGCTCCTGGTTCACTTATGATTTTAATTATGAATTATCCCCAGGTTCCACATCAGTGATTCTCACTCCTAACCAATTTAACCTAACCAATTTCTGCACCAGTTCTCACAACAACTTTGTCTAAACGTGATCAGAATTTGCTCTTCTGTTTTTTTTTAGGGGGGTAGTTCTGGGGAGGGACTGGTTGTCACTGCTTCCTTCTACTAAGAATCTTCCTTGGCCGTTTCCCACTGGCCTGTAGTTTAAGTTATTTACACATCGTTTTACTCTACATCTGATCCTTTTAGACATTTAAAGCATTATTTGCTTATTTACTTATTTAGGATAGGGTCTCACTGTGCAATTTGAACTCTGTAGTGATCCTTCTATTCCATCCTCACCAGCACTGGGATTACAGGTGTGCGCCCACACGCCTGGTCTTGGTGGCCAGCTCAGTGTGCCTGGGGGCTGGGCCAGCGTGGCGTGCAGTATCGGGCATTGTACCCAGGTCCTGGCATTTGCCAAGAGGGTGCTTAGACTGCCAACCTATCTTCTCAACCCCTAGACATGGCTTGTATGTGATGTGGTGTCGTCTCCTCTCTTTCCTAGTGGCAGCTTCTTCACTACCCTGGGGACACAAACATGTAAATGACCCCAACCTGCTTGGCTTCCTTGCACTGAGCTTTGGTGGACATGGGAGATTGACTGGTGGCTGTGAGAGAATCTTGCTTATTAATTTTACAAACTCTAAGATCTCTTTTCAGTGTCCTTTGCAAGCGGCTCACAGGACTTTCATAGTGTCTTAAGTGCCCTATCCCCATCATTTTATCTTCTAGAGCAGTGGTTCTCAACCTGTGGGTCACCCGCCACCTTGGCTGGGGTCGAACGACCAAAACACAAGGGTCGCCTAAAGCTATCGGAAATCATAAGTGTAGGAAAATTGCAGTTTTGAAGTAGCCACCAAAATTATTTTTTGGTTTGGGGTCACCACAACATGAGGAACTGTATTGCAGGGTCACGACATTAGAAAGGTTGAGAACCACTGTTCTGGAGAAGCATGAGTAACTTTATTTTAATATTGTTGTGCGTGAGGGATGCCTGTTACCTATGCCTGCTAGGTGTGTGGAAATACTATGAAGAGCCCTCCTGTTGGTATTGACTCTCATCAGTAGGCTGTGATGGGTCATTAAAAGAATTTTTTTTAAAAAAGGCTAAGCCACAGCTACATTTCTCCTGATTTCCCAATGGCTATAGGATGATATTGAAGAGGCAGTTGTCTGTGGTCAGAACAGCCATGCAACTGTGGAACAAGATGCAGCGAAATGCTGCCCTTGTGAAACTTAAAGAACTTTGTCTCCATCTCAGAGGAGGAAGCTGATAAGTTTCTGATATAGCTGAAATTGGAGAGTTGAGTGGGTCAAAATGAGCTTATTATCACAATAAGTGAACCCATCCCATTTCAGAGACATTTGATATCTTTAAAACATTATTATGGTAACCACTCTTACCAAAAACAAGATATTTTCAGTGTCCATAAAAGCCATTGAGTTGTTGCAAATAGCAGGGAGAGTCTGGAGAGATGGGTGCATGGTCCAGGATGGTACACACGCAGTTCACAGCCTAACAGCATTTTGCAAACTCTGAGTGGAGCATTAGCCAGTGACGTAGGGTCCTTTCTGGAGCCCCACTGTGTTTGAGGCTTCTATTGCAGAGCCTGGATCTCACTAGAGTGGGAGTTGCGCTAATAGACAGACTATTTAGCCGTCTTTCTGCTTGTAGAGCAAGTGTTTTAGTGGGCATGTGTTGTGATTCATGAAGCATTTCTGAGAGCTGACTGTAAATGTCAGACAGGATGGCATGTATTGTGGTATTTCAGTACCTTGGACACAGAATATTGACAAAGGTAGGAAATGTAGTCTGTACAAAATGTTGTACCAAGCCTGTGAGATAGCTCAGTGGACTAAGCGCCTGCTTAGGCAAGTGCAGGCACTGGGCTGATCTCCGGCACCGCATGCTATGCCAACCCTGCCGCAGAGCGCACTGAACCAGCCACCAAGACTGGGCCTGGTGGTGCATGCCTGTAATTGCAGCCCTGGGGAGGCTGAAAACAGCAGGATCACTATGAGTCCGAGCTGCATAGTGAGACCCTGTACCAAGTAAATTAAAAAAAGAAAGAGTAGGAAAGAAAGAAAGAAAAGATGTACCTGTGACACTGTAAGTAAAGAGCTCATACTGAATTTTCTGCACTCCTCTGTTCTGTGTTCACATAGAAGCCTGATGTTCTGACCACGGGCAGTGGTAACCCTGTAGGAGACAAACTTAACCTCCTGACCGCAGGTCCCCGCGGACCCCTGCTTGTTCAGGATGTGGTTTTCACGGATGAAATGGCTCACTTTGACCGAGAGCGAATTCCAGAGAGAGTTGTCCATGCTAAAGGAGCAGGTGAGAGCTACGTTTATTTCTCATCAAAAGATCCTTTCACAACACCTTGGTCCTATTTATTTCCTAAAGCATTGGAGGACCTTTAATGAAAGTACCTCCTTTCCATTCTTGTTAGGAGAAAGAAAAAAAAGTTTTTTTTTCATTAATGGGGAAGTTAGTGGTTAAGCAGTGATCTTGTTTTCAAGGACTGAACATTACACATAAAATAATTCAGTTTAAAAATAGTCATCTTTCATTTCCTCCCTTGTGTAGCTCAGTGAAGGAATAAAAATACAGAAATTCAGGTATAGAAACACAACACTGTTAACTGCAGCTGGATATACGTGATACTCTGACTAGATTTTATTCCTTTTTTTTTTTTTTCAGTATCAGGGATTGAACTCAGGACCCTGTGCTTGCCAGGCAAGCACTTATTCCACTGAGCTATCTTCCTGACCCTTTGACTAGATTTAAAAAAAGAAATTGCAAAACTGAGTGTTAGACTGGCGGGTTTGGGGTGACTGTCTCTTCCCTTTTACCCCAAACTTTTATCTGACTTTCATGATAGAAAGAGAAGGTGAAAATAGCGCTTAAAGCAAAGCTACAAGGGCTGAGGAGATAGCTCAGTAGAATAAGCGCTGAGCTCAATCCCCAGTATTGCACGGGTAGATAGATAGATAGATAGATAAAATAAAAATAAAAGAAAGCCACAACCTCAGTAGGAGAGAGAGCTCCATTGGAAGAAAAGAACAAAAGTTACTCTCTTGCTCTGTTACCCTGCTTCCTTAGACTTCCAATCAGAACTTCCCCGTTTCTTTCTGTGTTATTCTTTCTTGAGATTTCTTCCAGCCTTTCCTGTGCATACCTGTTCCACCATGACTTGATAAGCTACTCTGTTTTTTAGTTTTTGATGGTACTTCATTAACTACTGAAACTATTCTTTCCTTCCCTATATTTCCTTTTATTCTTCCTGCTCCGCTCTTTCTCTTCTTGGCCCTACCTGGACTTCAAGGCCCTCTGAGGTCCTGTATCCTTGGGTCAACCTTGACCCGCCTGGCTTCTCTCATCTCCTCTTCTTGATCCCAACTGAGCAGTGCCCAGTTGAGCGCAAAGTGATCACTAGGCTTTGTATATTTCTGTTATTATTTTGTATTTGGACCTCTTCCCTACCCGCATCATCGTGAAAGCTCCCAAAATGCTGGTGTTGAACCATCAATTTTTTTTTGTTGTTACCTGTTGAGGACTGGATAGTCTGTGTGATGATCTCATGGGAAGGATTTCTGTGTGCTTCTACTCAGGGGCCTTTGGCTACTTTGAGGTCACTCATGACATCACCCAGTACTCCAAGGCCAAAGTGTTTGAGCATATTGGGAAGAGGACACCCATTGCGGTTCGATTCTCCACTGTTGGTAAGTCAGTTCATTCGCATGACAGATACTGCATAATTCAACTGCTGTGTTGTTTGGGGGCATTTATAACTTCATTTTAAGTAAGACTTATTAGAAATTAGAAAATAAGCACATTGCTACATTTTTTTTTTTTTTTTTTCTGGGACCAGGGTTTGAACTCACGACCTTGCACTTGCCCAGCAGGCACTTGTGCCTTGGAGCTATCTCCCCAGCCCCCAATTTTTTTTTTCTTTTTTTTTTGGCTAGTTTAGGCTGCCTTAAGGGCTGATGTGGTGCAACTTGGAGCTGGGAACGGAACCACGGTCCCTGGCACCTGACTGCCTTTACCCAAGCAGTGCTTTAAACAACCGAGCTACCCAGCAAGCCCTGGTCTTTTTTTTTTGAGGCAGGGTCTCATTATGTAGTTCAGGCTAGCCTTGAGCTCACTTTTGTAGTCCAGGCTGGTCTCGAACTCATGCTGATCCTCCTGCCTAAGCATCCCAAGTGCTGGGATTACAGGCATGCGCTACCACGCCCAGCTCACCTTTCTACATTTTAGCAGGTGATATAGTTAAAAAGAAAAGTAGTTGGAGACATGTAAAACGTCACTTAGAGGTTTTTTTTTTGTATTTAGTACAGGGTGTATAGGGCTTCACTATGTAAACAGGACTCAGTGATTCTCTTGTTTTCAGTCTCCCAAGTGCTGGGATTACAAGTGTGTGCCACCATGCCCAGTCTCAGTCACCATCTCAGCATACCCCAGGGGCGGGGCCAGCACAGCACACTGGGGATTGAACCCCAGTCCCTGTGTCTGCCTAAGCAGGCACTTTAATCTGCTGAGCTATGTGGTCAGCCCTACTTATTGTTCTGTTTGTCAAAGTCTTCAGAATGCAGCCTTATGCAGAGGCAGTTGATGGAGTTTTGTGACATTTGGAAAGAGCTTCTCACAGTGGTTGCCTCAAGGGGAAGTGTGGAGTAGGAATCTGATTCAGTAGTCATGTAACAGCTATCCTGTACTGAGAGCTGAGCTCATACCAGCCATGGTTAGGGGCTTGGCAGACATTAATCTGTAGATCACCTTTGCATTTAATAAAGCCTAAGTGATTTTCTCATGTTGTAGAGCTAGTACTACACTTTCCTTACTATAACTCAACATATCACCGTGATGCCTAATTTAGTTTCTGTGTCAGGCTTTGTGCATATTAAAAATATTGTGGGAATGTGAAAATAGCTGAGATTAAACATAAACCTATACTTAAATTCATTTTCATAATATTAACGTCATAATTTTGATGCCTGTATCTACAACTTTAATCTTCATAATTAATTCTCTTGATATTTTGGGTGAAATTTTAATTAGCTGCTTGAATATAGTTATTATGTCAAATGGATAATAGTTTTAGCTGTGGTTATATGTACTCATTACTCTCAATTAATTTTTTTTTGTTTGATTCGTAGGCCCAATTAGCTGGTGGGTTGTAGAAATAATTCCCCAGATACTTAAATGTGTGCTCCACTTCTAGGAAATGGATTGGAAAAGATAGAGCCTAATGTTTCTTTATGAGTTGTGGCTACCTGAGTGCCAGGTGCTGTGCCTTGTGCCTCATTTTCCCTTTGGAATCTTCTAGCTGGAGAGTCGGGCTCGGCTGACACAGTCCGTGATCCCCGTGGATTTGCAGTGAAATTTTACACTGAAGATGGTAACTGGGATCTTGTGGGAAACAACACCCCCATTTTCTTCATCAGGGATGCCCTATTGGTAGGTGATAGAGTGTGCTGTGCGCTACAAATGTTGATTTAAATTGATGTGAGTTTCTATTGGTTGGACTTTGTGGATGATCTCTTTGAACAACAGAAAGAAGAGACTTTGGGTTGTCAGGATTGCCCCTTGGAATATAGTTTTCTACATTTAATATATTTTCGGTTTGTTTGTTTTTTTCTTTTTGAGACAGGGTCTCACTATGCAGTTCAGACTGGCTTTGAGCTCACTTTTGTAGCCCAGGCTGGTCTCGAACTCACATCGATCCTCTTGCCTCAGCCTCCCAAGTGCTGGGATTACAGGTGTGCACCACCATGCCCGGCTTTAATATATTTTCATAAGATCAAGGAAAATTCCTAATGGTCTTGGATTTGGCATTTCGAGATTTATTGGTTTAAAGGAAATAATTGAGTTTTCTTTGAAGGACTTTGAAGATTAGTCCCACAACTGGCTTTCCCGTAGGACTAAAGGATGCCTATACGGGCTTTAGTTAGGGGGGAAGTGTATGTCTATTTGTGCATGAGTATACACATGTGTGTCTTTTTCTTTCTTTCTTTCTTTTTTTTTTTTTTGACTGTGTATCTTTTTCTTTAAGGAGAGAATTTAGATTTAAATATATTTCAACTACTTTGGAATGTCATACATACTAGATTTATTTGCAGGGTAAATTATACTTTATGGTTTAGCACTATAAAATTTGAAGATTGTGTCATTATAGAATTGTAATCCATAAGCAAGAGGTGGTATATCATGTCAAGTGCTATAATTCTTGTAAACTTAGTGTTTAAGATGTTTTCTATGTTTTTTCCATTTAGTTTCCGTCCTTTATTCATAGCCAAAAGAGAAATCCTCAAACGCACCTGAAGGATCCAGACATGGTGTGGGACTTCTGGAGCCTGCGCCCTGAGTCTTTGCACCAGGTGGGGGCTCACTCTTTGCTCTGCACTGTGATATAGACCCTGGGCTGGAGCTGTTCCGTAGGCCTCACGAGGTGCTTCTCCAAGTTTGGCTGTCTCATTGGGATTGCCTTCTGACCATCTTTCTCGGATCCTTTCTCTCATTTCTTCATCACTAAGGGTTTTGTAATGACTGATTTTGTCGTCACTTATAGGTCTTAAGTGCTAATGCTAGATAGCCAGAAACTTTATCAGTCAATAGTTAGCAACACCAAGGGTCAAAATCTCCAATCTGAGATAAAGCTATGTGTTATGAGGATAAAGTAATCCCTAACTGTTTTCCTGTTATAGCAAATTTTGAGTAATGCCATAGCCTGGTTTTCAAATTTGTTTTGGCTTTCCTCATGGAATTTAGATTCGTGATGATAATGATCTTTATGTCATCCTGCTTTAAAATTCTTCTGTGTGTTGTTTTCTACAATGCAATGATAATGGCAATGCCTCATGGGATTGACGGGTATGCTTTACATGATTAAGGGATTTTGGGGAAGTGTCACAATGTCTTAACAAGCTGAGATATTAAAATGGAGGTATTTTAGGTTTTCTGTTTCTGTTTTTTTTTTTTTTGAAGGAAGGAAAGGTTTATTTAGCTTACAGTTACTGAAAGTTTCAGCTCATACTTGGCTGAGGATCCAAGGAAGAGAGGCACATGGCAGAGAGCAGCAGTTCATGGCGGCAGAACAGCAACAATATGGTGACAGAGGCAACAGAACAACCAGGGGAGCAGAAAGCAACAGCATGTGTCTGTCTCTCTGTCTCTTTATTTTTTTTTTTTTTACTTTTTTTTTTATTGTTTAAATTTAACACGGGTTATATTACATATTTTCATCATCAGATCAGTTTAGATTAATACATATAGGTATATAAGATTGATCAAACAATTAAACATTAACCCTTCTAAATCAACATTATTATCTTTTTTTTTCCCCCTTTCTTTTCTTTGGAAGTTGACATATTGCATAATGTCCTCACAATCGTTCTACAGAGTACAGTGTGTGGGCATGACC
>PVJA010018666.1:0-39528 GCA_004027025.1 Myocastor coypus
TTTTTTTTTTTTTTTTTTTTTTTTTTTTTTTTTTTTTGTATTAGGGATTGAACGCAAAGGTCTTTGTACTGAATTACATGCAGCATTTTTTTTTCCCCTTTGTTCTTAAACTTGGAGACAAGATCTTGCTAGGTTGCTAGATTGCCTAGCGGGATGTGAATTCGCCCTTCTGCCTCGGCCTCCCAGAGTACTGGGAGCACGGGCATGCACCCCATACCAGGCTTCTCCATACTTTTTAAAACCTGCCCGAGGGGCAGCCCCTGCACTAGCACCCTCCAAGAATAGGAGAGCAGAATCACAGCCCTGTTCTTCCCATGGCCCAGGGGTCTGCAACACTAGCCAGCAGTGTGGGCTCAGCGTTGGGAGGAACTTGGGCACAAGGCTAGTAAGCCAGACACCGAGGAGGGCGAGGAGGGAGGACACAGGCTGTCTAGGGCGCAGCCGCAGGTACGCAGGCTGGTGTTCGGCGCGGCTCGGGTGGCTGTGGAGCTGAGGATGAGGCTGAAGCCTGGGTGCCCACAGGGACCAGTGCTGGCCCTGGGGTTGACGGCGGACCTGGCCACCTGAACTTCACCACCCAGGACAATGGCCTGAAGGATTTTAAGCAAAGGAGCGATGTGAAAGAGACATGTGAGGGCGGGCGGCACTATGGACAGCACGGGGCTGGACAGACGGAAGGTTGGGAGGGAGCTGCTGCATTCTCCAGCAAGACCCAGGCAGCTGGGCTGCTCCAAGGGCCAGGACGAGCTCCCAGGGTCAGCACAGGATGTGGGCTGGTGCGGGATGTGGGCCGGTGAGGTTGCTCCCAGGGCTGCAGAAGATGGAGAAGGCTGTATCCTTGGATGGTGGTGACTTCCGCCTCCCACGTGCTGAATCTGAAGCCCTTGTCCTCCCACATGTGGGTCTCAGCCAGGACCCAGGCAGGGAGCTCCTTCCGGCAAAGGAGCTCCCTGTTGCCTTGGAGTCTGTGCTGCGGTCCCCAAGCAGGGCAACCTGGGCAGAGGACTCAGCACTGACAGCTCCGCAGCCTGCACCCAGCCACCAGAGATGGGGGACAGGACTTACTTGAGGACACCCAGGCTCAAGGCGGGTGGGAGAAGGGCAGTCAATGTGACATCAAAGAAGGGTCAGAGAGAGAGAGAGCACGCAGAGGGCGAGGAGGTCAGGAGGTCAGTGTTCTGAGGTCCGATGGCTCTGTGAGGACCACGACCCTGAGGCTACTCACAGGAGCCCCTCCAGCTGGTCCTGCTTACACGTGGCTTGATGGCGCCCTGCACAGCCCATGTCCTCCTCCTCCTCGCCTGCATGGTCTTTAGCGTGACCTCTGTATTTCCTCTTGTCCACTAGGGTTAGGGCCTTCTGAAATCTCCAGGCTGACTGCACCTGGACTTCCTCCTTCCAGAATATTCTGGCCATGGCCGTGTGTCCGGTGAGAGTTCCAACAACACTGGGCCCTGAAGAGCCCATGTGTCCAAGGGAGGGCAGGACACAGGCCCCAAAGAGGGGCTTGGGGATGTACGCTGCCTCCCAGGGATGGAATTGTCACTGTACTTGCTGTGAAGACAGAGCAGAGGCCAACAGTAACTAGAGGTGGCGGAAGAAAAGACCCAGAAGAGGCAGAACCATGGGATCAGAATTAGGGTCTGGTGGAAGGGAAGGCGAGAACTGGGGTGTGCTGCTTTCCTATCGGCTGACAAGGGCCTCTGTTGTCCCCTGGAGAGTGGCGGCTTCTGCAGCAGAAAGTTCATAACTTGCTGGCCCTGCAGGTTGGCCTAGAGCTGGCACAGTGGCTCCTGGACGTCCTGAAGGGGCTAGGGCTCTGGATGTGGACCAGGAGCAGAGTGTGGTGGCACACATCTGTCATCCCAGCATTCAGGAGGCTGAGGCAGGAAGATCACCAGCCTTGGTACATAGTGAGTTCAAGGCCTACTTGAACTACATGGAGAGACCCTGTCTCAGAAAACCAAGTCTGGTGAGTTCCAGAATTCCCCAGGCCAAGAAAGAATTGCTCAAGAAGGGCCTAGTAAGTGTTGCTGTCACTGGTCCCCTCCCTTCAGAACATCCAGTTGGTTAAGCCTGGCCCTCATTCCCAGGGGGCAGACATAGGACCATCTGCTGGCTGCTGCACAGAGGTCGGTACCACGCAGGAAGGGTGTCTACCTTCTGGGAACTCCTCCTAGTCCCAGAGTGCAATGTCTATCACAGAAGCAGAGAGGAGTTGTGAGCCAGTGTGGCCACCTGCTAATCCCAGGATGCCCAGAACACTGTGACCTTTTGGTCACCTAGGTGCTGGGGAACCTAGAGGACCCTGGATCTCATGTCCAGGGAGCTGCCTCTGGCCACCATGACAACGGGATAGAGGAATGTTGAGACTCGAGTCCTTGGCACATCCTAGGTACAGCGTCAGGAAGGGCCTCTTCACAATAGCTCTCCTGGCCTCCAAAGCTCCGGCTTGGGATGGGGGGGAGCCAGGGAGAGCTCTAGCTCTGGAGGGTCTGGAGGTGACTCAGTTGCCCTTGATGGTTGCCACAGGGTCAAGCGTCCCAGGTGATCCTGCTGAGGTCGCGGGTGTGAGACTCACTGCACAGTCAGGGCACAGGGCCAGCACGTGGGCGTAGGCAAGGCTGGAGAGGAGTGGCAGGGCCCCGAGTGGGGCGGGGGACTGGGAGGGACACAGGGGCCTGGGCCCCATCAGGTTCGTTCTCCTGTGCACGCGCTGAAAGTTCTGAGGCTGGAGGGAAGAACAGCAACAGGGAGGGTGCCTGGTGGAAGAGGAAGTGCCCTCCAGCCAAAGCCACCCCAACACTGTGGGGACCACACTTCACAGTTGCTTTTATCGTCCTTTTTCATGTAGCATGATTCTCCTCCTTCTTCTCTAGATATTTTGCTATGTAGCACAGGCTGAGCTCAAACTTTGTACGCTCCTGCTTTAGCCTCCTGCGTTCTGGGATGACAGATGTGTGTCACTTCCTTCTGTCATTTTTGAGTACTAAGACACATCCCATAGTCTGGGCGGAACTTAGTCCGTGGGGCGCTGCTGTGTTTCCAATTGTTTTGCCATGATGAACATCATTACCACACTGAGCACAAGAAGGCTTTGCTTGCTCTCCAACCTCTGTTTGGGAAAGTGTCTGTGGGTCTTTAAGCCACCTGCCTGGTTTTGCCAAGCCAGCCTGCATAGGGATCGCAGGGCCACGCACACTTGTCTCCCATCTCAGCTGCCTCCTCCAGCCATTCTGAAAGCCCAGCAAGCAGAGCTGTGGATACTGGGCAGCAGCGCAGATGGCATGGAGCTGGGTCCCCTGCAGCTGGGGACATCGGCTTTCCATGCAGCTGAGCAGCCTTCAACCACCTTCTTCCTGCAGTGTCTGGGAGTGGCCTAGCGGCCTCAGGTCCTGCTCCAAACATGGCTCCTGCTGGGGACCCTGGATGGAAGTTGGAAGCTGGGATGGCAATGCTGTCCTTTGCACCAGCAACCCAGGGCCACTTACTGTCCCCATATTGGGTGGTTTGTCCTAGTATTTATTTTCTTTTTGTTTCAGGACAGAGTCTGGTTATGGAGGCCAGGCTGGCCTTGAACTTGTGGCATTCCTCCAGCCTCTGCTTCCTGAGTGCTCACAGGCAGGCACTACCATACCTGGCTTATTTGCTGTCATTTGTGAAGGGGAAGCTCTTAGATGTGTGGTGAATCCCGAGACACCTCTGTCCTCCGCCAGCTGCGGCCCAGGAGCCAGCGCCTTCTTTGTTCCTACCAATCTGAGCAGTCCGAGGCTGTGACAGCTCCCCCACAACAGCCTGCCCTCTTTCCTGGGGGCAGTCTGGGCACAGAGCCCAGTGGGGCAGCCACCAGCACGGCAGAACAGGCGCTGGCCTGCTCCTGCGACAGTGCCACTGCAGGGGACGTGGAGGGGACAGCGCCAAGCTGAGACCACACTGTGCGCAGCGAGGCCAGGAAGAGAGCGCGCAGGGCAGCCAAACCCGGCGTGGGGGTGGGGATGTGCACGCATGCTCACAGTGCCCAGAGATGGTACCGGGCGGGCAGCCTGGAGCCGGGGCAGGCGTTTCTGGGTCTGCCTACTTCTTTGCACCTTGTGAATTCTGTACCCCTTCAGTGTGATCCACTCAGGAAATGAATTTAGATAAAATTTCTACATGAACAGAAAACATGCCAAAGAAGAAGCCTCTCTTCTAGCAAAGGCCCTGGTCCAGCCTGGCTTGTTGACTAGGGAGCCTGAGGCAGGAGGGTCCTGCTGAATCCATGGCCAGCCTGCGCAATGCAGCAAGACCCTGCCTCAAAGAAATAAATAACAAATTCAAAAAGTTCCTGGCCTGAGCTGGCCACCAGCGGAGGGCAGCTGGAGGACACCCTGCTTCACTCATTCTTGAGCACTGACAGCCACTTTTGCTGGACCCTGGACTGATAGATCCCCCACCCCCCCCACCCCCAGACACAGGTCCCACACTGCAGTCTCTGTGGCTGACTGAAGACCCAGCAGCACTCCAGGTCTGGTGCATGACAAAGACTGCTTCAGATTTACTGGGAAAGGAAGATGAGTTAGCCGAAAAGAAGGTATCAGGTACACTGGCTCTTCAGGGGTAAGAATGGATTCCCGACGGAGGAGGCTGCCAGGAAAAGGGTTCCAGTTCTGGAGAAAATGGGGTTGGGGAGGGCCATTCCTGTGGCCTTAGGGCGAGGCAAAGGTTTCTGGCTGTGAGTCCCAGTCACCTCTCTGCACCCAGAGCACTGGCCTGCAAATGTCTACTTTAAAAGTTAATTGTTGGGCCGGCGTGATGGCTCAGTGGTCTAAAGCCCCTGCTTGGGGAAGCTTGGGTGGCTTCAGGGACCGCAGTTTGATCCCCGGCACCACATGCTGTGCCAGCCCTGCCCTCGGGGTGGGCTGAGCCGGCCAGAGAGATGAGTGAATAGACAGGCAAAGGTTCTGAAACAAGAAAAATAAATAAATAAAAATTAAAAAAAAAAGTTAATTGTTTGATCAATCTTATATACCTATATGTATTAATCTAAACTGATCTGATGATGAAAATATGTAATATAACCATTGTTAAATTTAAACAATAAAAAAATTGAAAAAAAATAAAATAAAAGGAAGAAGTATGAAAAAAAAAAAAAAGTTATTGCTGGGGCTGCCGAGATGGTTGAGCGGTTTAAAAGCACCTGCTTAGGCAAGTTTAGGCAACCGCAGGGACCGCGGTTTGACCCTCGGCACCACGTGCTGCACCAGCCCCACTCCCAGGGCAGGCTGAGCTGGCCATAATATAAAAAAGAAAATAAATAAATTTAAAAAATAAAAGTTATTGGCCGGGTGTGGTGGCACACGCCTGTAATCCCAGCACTCGGGAGGCTGAGGCAGGAGGATTGGTGTGAGTTCGAGACCAGCCTGGGCTACAAAAGTGAGCTCAGGACCAGCCTCAACTGCATAGTGAGAGCCTGTCTCAAAAAGACAAAAAAAAAAAAAAGTTATTGCTGAGTGTGGCAGCACACACCCACAGGTGGAGCCTGTGGAGGCTGAGGCAGGAGGATTGCCATGAGCTCCAGCCAGCTGGGGCTACATAGGGAGACCATTATTCAAAACCATAAACAAACAAACAAACAAACACTCCATCCAGTTTGCTAAATGATACCATATGCACAAATTTTAAAATGACAATTTACAAATAAATAGACAATTTACAACCTCAAGAGAAAATACAGGACAATCCAGTGTTTGCAACCTGCATACGGAGCACCACATACATAGGCAGACTTAAAAACCTAAATAGGCTGGCAGGAGAACGCATGCGGACCCGTAGGGTGGTTTGTAGTAAAAGCCACACAGGAGGCTGAGGAGCACAGGCTCACTTGCCCTGGCGACCAGGGAGACAGTGCTTAGAGTCACAGGACGGTGCCTGGAGAGCGGCACTGAGAAGACGCAGTGTTAGGAGAATGTGGGTAAACAGCTGCTTTTACATCACTCGGCGGCCTACAAACCAGTCTAGCTTTGCTGTCTTTAGGCCCCAGTTTTATTCATTTTTTTTGTATTTTAGGGAAGGGTCTACAGGGTGTTCAGGGTCTCACTACTAGATCAGACTCACAGTGATCCACCTGCTTACAGCCACCCAAGAGCTAGGATTATAGGTGCGCACCACCACCATGCCCAGCTTCTCTCTCTCTCTCTCTTCCCCTCTCTCCTCTCTCCTCTCTCCCTCTCTCTCTTTCTCTCTCTGGACCAGGGACTGAATTCAGGACCTGAAGCTTGCCAACAGGCCCAGTCTCTTTAGGCCCCAATTTAAATGTGCAGCCCTTGCAATGCCCCTGCAAGGAGTTCATCACAGGGCAACATCTGCAGCTCTGGCCAGCACTGGTGCACGGACATCCCCCGGGGAACATCCAAGGACCAGGTCTGGTTTCGTGCCCACTGAGGAATACCACGCAGCTACGACCAAGAGAGGGCCCACCAAGGATGCACAGGCACTGATGGGTCAGACTCAGAGTTAAGGAAAACAGCCCCTGGCGTCAGGGCCCGAGGAGCAGATGGGAGGCAGGCAGGGGAAAGGGGGTGCAGCGAGGCAGAGCTGCCCTGCCCCGCAGTGGCTGGGAGGATGTGGGAAGCGGGTGGCTGAGGGTTTTTTTTTTTTTTTTTTTTCAGCCCTGGGAATTAAACTCAGGATTTTCATACTGAGCTTCATTAGGGGCTGGGGAGATAGCTCCGAGGCACAAGTGCCTGCTGGGTAAGTGCAAGGCCGTGAGTTTGAACCCTGGTCCCACAAAAAAACAAAAAAATAATAAATAAACATACTGAGCTTCATTCTGAGCCCCCTTTAAATTTTACTTTGAGACAGAATCTCACTAAGTCACTGAATTACCCAGGCTGACCCCAACCTGTGATCCTCCTGCCTCAGCCTCCTGGAGTGCTGGGATCACAAGTATGCACCTCCATACCGGGCTAAACACAGGATCTAGGAAGGAGATGGAGGAACCTCTAGTACTGTTTTTGGCCTGGGTGAGGACTGGGGCTGAGCTAGGGGTTTCGGCTGGGCAGGGTGCCACCCACTGGGGACCAGGAGGCCTGGCAAGGCTCCCAGGAGCCTGGCTCTTTCTGTATGGCAAGGAAGCTTCCTCCAGACCCTGGAGAGGTAGCTGCTCTTGGCCAGAACAGAGCGGTGGCTGGGTAGGCCTGGGTGGGAGTGGGCACAGGGACACTGGGAGAGAGGCGGGCAACTGTCCAGTCTGGGATGGGAGGGGTGCTGGGAAGGGATCTGCTCAGGAGGAATATGGGCTCCCTGTGGTGTGGGCCAAACAGGAAGGAGCGAGAGATGAGAAGAGCGAGGTCAGAGGTCAAGTCCAGCCAGGACACTTTTTTCCCCTTTCTTTTTTTTTTTTTTGGTGGGACCAGGGTTCGAACTCACGACCTTGCACTTGCCCAGCAGGCACTTGTGCCTCGGAGCTATCTCCCCAGCCCCCTCCCCTTTCTTTTTACTGTACTGAGGATTGAATCCAGGCCTCGTGCCTGCAAGCAAGTTCTCTCTCACTCAGCTACAGTCTCAACCCTTGAAAAATGTTTTTGAGACAGGGTCTAAGTTGCGCAGGCTGGCCTCAAACTTGGGATCCTCCTGCCTCAGCCTCCCCAGATAGCTGAGATGACCAGGCTACAGGAGTGCCCCACCGTGCCTGGCTCAGGTAGGTGAGTCGCCTCCCCCTGGGCTGAGCGGTTTGTCCACCTCTTTCATCATCCATCACTCCAAAAGAATTTCCCAAGCACCAAGAGCCTCCCAGGCACGGAGCCTGGATGTGGGGCTATGGCAGGGACCTCAAGGGGCTTGTGGAGGGGCTGCAGGGGGAGGCAGCTGCACACAGGGAGCAAGCAGCAAGATAAAGGCTGTGCCAGCCAGAACTGGAGGGGCAGGCAGGAGGGCACTGCAGGAGGCTAATTGCAGATGAGACTGCATTCAGAGAACTGTTTTTTTTTTTGGGGGGGGGTGTGTCTGTTTGTAAAGAAGTTATTAGTACTTTCTATTTCTGGCTCTCCCTCCAAAGGCGAGGGCGTGGAGGCAGCGAGGCCCTGCAGCTGGAGTGACACCCACCTGCCCCTTGGAGTCACGTCCGGAAAGAGCTGTACGATGACCTGCAGGTTGTGGTGGTGGTCAGACACCCAGCTGAGGGCGCTGCACAGGCGCTGCAGCTGCGGGTACAGGGACAGTGGCGGGATGCAGGAGGATGCTGCTCCCACCTGCCACTCTGACCTGCCGCCCAGCCCACTCGGGGGAGGGGTCCCAGAGGTCGGGGTGCCTGATGACCCCCATGGCACCCACACCTTGCCAGGCCACTCGCGGATGCACTCCAGCAGCTGCAGCAGGAGTTGCTGGAGGTTGGTCTTGGGCAGCAGGCGGAGCCTGGTGTCCAGGCTGGTGCGGCACAGAAGCTCGATGAGGCCCAGGAGGCTGGCATCAGTATAGACCCCCGGCCGGGCATAGACACACAGTGTTAGGAACTGTCAGGAAGAGCACCAGGGTCAGGTGGCTATGGGGGGACAGGGGACAGCAAGCATGGGACCTCTGGGCCAGGCTGCCGGGAGCGGAGGTGACAGCAGTGAGGGCCACCCAGCCCGGGGGCCCTGCTGTTCCTGCAACTGTAAGGTGACTCACCCTGTAGATGTTGCCCAGGCAGGTGTCCAGGGCCACCTCCTGGCACCGGTCCTGCTGCTCATTGTCCTTACTGTCTTGGGTTCTGTGGTGAGAAAGCAATAGCTAGAGCACAATGGCAAGGGAGTCATAAGGGCTGGACATGGGGGAGGGGCAGAGCAGGAGGGCTCCAGAGACCTTGTCCACAGCCACTGCAGCTGTGTGCAGCGGTCACCCCAACCACTATGGCGCAAAGACATTTGTCACCTCATGCTGAGCGGGGAGCCTAGAGTCTGGAGGTGGCTTGGGGTGTGTGGCCAGGGTGTGGATGGAGATGGCCCTCGTGATGCTGGGCAGCTGAAGTTGCCTTTGACAGTGGCTGGGTCCTCACCCCAGGGTTCCCCAAAGGAGCAAGTGGCTTTCCCAAAGAGAATGAGGTGGGGCACCGAGACGGAGATGGACAGACAGACGGATGGGAAGTGGAGAAGGGGAAGAAAAGGAATGGGGGACTGGGCGCCCGGCTAAGCATGGCCTGTCACCACCATCCTTGACGTGACTCCCCTGCTAACTGCCCTGCTGTGGTGTGCAGAAGCTCCATGTAGGGACAGTGAGGGCTCCCACTGTAGTCCTGAGAATTCCAGCTCCAAGCCGCAAGGGTCCCCCTGTACTGCCTCTCATTTGCTACCTAGAGCTGCCCCCCAGTGCGTGTGAAACTGCCCCTACCCCTCCAGGGATCATGCTGGGCCTGACAAGTGCAAGATGAGCCCTGCCAGGCTGGTGTCCCATGCATGAAGCCAGGTGTGTCAGCTAAGGCTGCAGTGACGCTGGTGGTGGGGATGCTCACGGCTACTGAGGTGGCATCGGACAGTGGTCACAACACTCTGGCTTCCCACGACTTCCCTGGGCACACGGGCCCTGGCTAGGAGACACAGAAGTCTAGGCCCTGCTAAATCTTTCTCCTCTGGTTGAGTGTCCATAGCTAATTTCTTTCTTTTTTTCTTGTTTCAGAACTTTTGTTTGTTTGTTTGTTTATGTTTTTTTTTTTTTTTTATGGCTGGCTCAGCCTGCCCTGAGGGCAGGGCTGGCGCAGCATGTGGTGCTGGGGATCAAACCGCGGTCCCTGCAGCCCCCCCAAATTTTCCTAAGCAGGCGCTTTAGACCACTGAGCCATCCTGCCGGGCCCCTCATAGCTAATTTCAAATAGGTGACTTTGTATGGAAATGAAGAGTGTCACTCTTTTTTGTTTTGGTTGGAGTTTGTTTTTGTTTCGAGCCTTGGTTTGACTAGGTAGCTCTGGCTGAGCTTCAACTTGTGGCCAGCCTCCTGCCTTAGCCTCCTGAGTGCTGGGGCCACAGGTATGGCCACTGTGCCCAGCTAAGAGCATCACTCCCACAGCTTTGGGTAAAGGTCTATTCTCGTCTTGGTGGTGGGGCTGTTTGTAAGAGGGGAAGAGGACAGATTTGTCTCCTCAGAACCTAGAAAGTTGGTGCCAACAAATCAGAGCTGGTGGAGGGGAGGCTGGGGCTGGTGTCCCATGGGGGTGTGGGCCTGGCCTGGGACCCGCTGTGCAGCCCACAGTTGTGCACGGGCACCCAGGCCCAGGGCAGAGCTTGGGGTGGCTGGCTTGCTGGCCTCCTGAGGGCTGGGCAGCAGCCTGCAGGAGAAGCAAGTTTGCCACTCCGTTGTTGCCAGAGGGAGGAGGAGCAGGGTAAGTGTGAGCAGGCCATGCGCTGGAGGACTGATGAGTGTCTGTCACAGGGCCCTTGCCAGCCTCCCAGTGAGCACGCTCCTCAGGTCCCACCTCGGGGAGGCCCTGTGCAGGGGTCCTGTGCTTCCTGCCTTCAAGGGTTGGCATCTGTGACTGCCATCCCAAGACACCTGTCCCTGGGATGCCATCAGGGCACCAGCGTCAGGTCACAGAGTACAGGACCCATGTGGCCTGGTGGACCGGCCTCCTCCTGGTGCAGCAGGCTCAGAGTCACTGGGGCTCCGTGGTCGGACCCAACGAGCAGTGGCTTCGTTGGTGCCTGGTATCCCCAGCCCTGGGATCAGGGCTCAAAATCTCCAACCAGCATCCAGGAGCCGCTCTACCCTCATGAAGTGACCGTCCTATCCCAGGGGCATGTGGCTGGTCTCTTCTTGTGCTTCAGCACTTGGGTTATAAATGGTGACACAGGGTTCATCCTGTGCTGTGAGGTTCTCAGGGATGCCGCTGCTACCACAATGGGGAGCAGCCTGGTGGCAGGCAGGGCATGGTCCACCTGCTCCTTATGGCAGGCCACGCTAGAGCCATTGTCCAGGGGACCCTGCATGGAGGAGGGCAGGACAAGGGATATTTCACCAGAACCAAATGACACTCCAGGGAAAGGGTGACTGCCATGGTCTCCATGCTGGAGACGATGTCTTTCTGATGTGACAGGTGTTATCTATGTACCCATCTGGCCATGCAGGGAGCAGCCCTTTCTGAGGTCAGGTGGTCGCTGGCCATGGCCCAGGCCGTGGGGCTCTAACCGCTGGCCCTGTGTCAGGTATCTGGAGTTAGCCTGGGAGGCAGGATCTTGCTATGCAGCGCAGGCTGACCTTGTGCTCTCTACATGGCTCAGGCACAGTGTCAGCACCCTGGCCCTTACAGCAGGAAGGCCAGGAAACAGTTAAACCTTGGGGAAACTAGGAGAGAGGAAGGGGCTCTGTGCAGATGGGGAGCAGTCTGGGCTGTCAGGTTCCCACGGCCATTTCCACTTCCAAGGGGACTTCAGGGGTTCCTTAGATCCCCTCCTATGTGCCCTCTTCTGATGTGAACTTATTGAGGGTGCTAGAGGTGGAGGCAGGAGGATCACTGTGAGTTCAGAGCCAGCCTGGCCTTCATAGTGAGTTCAAGACCAGCCTTAAGTACATAGTGAGACCCTGTTTTGAAAACCAATAATGATAATGATGATGATGATGATGATGATGATGATGATGATGATGATGATAATACTAATAGCTGGGCATGGTGGCACACTTCTGTAATCTCACCACTAGAGAGGCTGAGGCAGGGGGATAACTGTAAGTGTGAGACCAGCCTGGGCTACAAAGTGAGTTCAAGACCAGCCCAAGCTGCATAGCAAGACCCTGTCTCAAAAAAAGGAAAAAGGACTACTACTACTACTACTACTACTACTGCTGCTACTACTACTACTACTGCTACTAATCTCAGAGCCAGCCAGATAGCTCAGTGGATTGAAGTGCCTTTTTAGGCAGACACAGGGTTCGATCCCCATGCTGTGCCAGCCCCACCCTGGTGGCGCACTGAGATGGCAACTGAGACTAGGTATGGTGGTGCGTGCCTGTAATCCCAGCACTTGGGAGGCTGAAAACAGGAGGATTACTAGGAGTTTGATCTGTGTAGTGAGACCCTGTAGACTCTGTACTAAATACATTACAAATAATAATAAAATAAAATAAAGTTGTTTTAAATTAATAAAAGCTGAGTGTGGATCTGAAACAGAGGGAAAGTGGCCCAAGAAGACCCAGGCCCACCTGCTGCAGGGTCCCGGGTACGTGGCAGGACTGCGAGCGCCTAGGTTGTGGAACAGCTCCACCACCTCCTGCAGCGAGGGGCACCAGGGCCGCACATCCTCGTCCTCTGGGTCCACGGGGTGCACAGGGGAGGCCGGCGGCTGGGGCGTGGCTTGCCTGTCGTGGGGTCCAAGTTCTCCAGTGCTGTAGATGTCATCTATAGAAGCAAAGGGGAGGGGGCTGCTGGAGGCTTGGGAGCCTGGGCTCGGAGGTGAGGCCCCTCAGGTGCAAGGGCCTCCATGTCTCTCGCCAAGTGACATCAGCCTGGGTGCATCAGCAGCACGGGGGAGGTGAGGTGGGTCCCTCCCGACGTGCTGAACCCACCCGTGGCCATCTGCAACTCTGGGAGGGGAAGGGCTGTGCACTCGCAGCCTCCTCTTCTCAGCCCTGTCAGGACGTTTCCACAGCCGTGAGTGGATGATCTGGGAAGGGGCAGCCGTGACGGCCAGCTCTGTGCGAGTGGAGGCCGTGACCCACCCCAGCATCCTGTCCATCCCTTCACTTGCTGTTTGTCCAGGTTTTGCTTCTGTTTTTGTTTTTTTAGAGAGGGGCTACACTCTGCAGCCAGGCTGCCTCTGACTCGTGGTGTTCAGGAGCCTTGGTGCGGGGCGACAGGCGTGCACCCCTTCCGCTGCGGCTCTCTCCCCTGGACCGCGCACGTTATGCCGAGGTGTGGCCACATCCTCATCTGGAGAGCACTCAGCAGATCAATAAGCACAAGTGAGAGCCTGTCACTGTGGTGCACACCTGTAATCCTAGCACTTGGGAGGCTGAGGCAGGAGGATCGCTCTATTTTCTGAGCCAGGCTGGGTTACGGAGTGAGACTGTTTTTTGTTTTTTGTTTTTGTCTTTTTGAGACAGGGTCTCACTATGCAGCTCAGGCTGGCCTTGAGCTCACTTTTGTAGCCCAGGCTGGTCTCAAACTTGCACTGATCCTCCTGCCTCAGCCTCCTGAGTGCTGGGATTACAGGCGTGTGCCACCACACCCGGCTAAGACTCTGTTTCAAAAAACAGAAAAAGATAAAACATGCAAGTGAGTGTTCTTTGAAAGTCACCAGGTATAGGGTACAGAGCTAGGGAGTGTGATGAGCCTCAGGCTGACAGGGGCACCAAGCAGTGCCTGTCACAGACAGTCCAGGGACACACTAGACAAATGCAGGGCGGCCGGAAAGAGGCTGGGGGGCCCAGGCACAGGCAAGGTGGGCATGGACCCAGAGCCTGGCAGGGACCTCTGCAAGCACCTTGTGAGAGCCAGCTTCCTAGAGTCACCAAGGGGCGGCTTGGGGCTGGCGGGTCTCGGAGCCCGGCAGGCATCGGGTGTCTCTCTTCGGAAATGTATATGGGTTGGGACTCTCCAAACGAGTAATTAGACTCCAAGAGGAGGAAAATCTTTCTCAGTGTTGTTTTTCCCTCTCGGGCAACTGCACGGGGAAAGGAGTGGTAATGATACCCTCGCCCGCCTCCTGGGCCGGCCGGGGAGAATGGAGTTGGTTGGAGAGAGTTTCCCAGGCCTGGGGTCTGCACACGTGTATGTGGACATGCAGGTCAGTGTGCACGCACACACGTCTGTGCATGCGTGACCTGTGCCCATGCATGTGTACTGTGTCCAGCGAGCCCCCCAGGGAAGGGCAGAGAGTCCTCGTGGGGCGAGGTCACACCATGGCCTCCTTGCACCCACCTGACCCACACGGGTGATGATGGGCACTGGGGCCTGGCACAGGCACTGCTGACCCCTCCCCCACCTCGATGGCTTCGGCTGCAGGCAGAGCAGTGTCGCCGGGATCCCAGGATGTCTCAGTCTGTGTCAGCCCCTGGAGCTGGTTACATGGTGACAGGAAAACGCCACCCAGAGCCCTTAATTAACACCGCTCTAAGTAGGCCATGCGCTCAGCTTTTCCCTGCTGCGTCTGTCCCAGATGAGGGATGGCCAGAGAGCTGACATGGAAGAAAAGCCACTATGCAGCCAGGCCCGAGTCTCCTGACTCGGTTTCTCCAGGCCCAAGCAGCAGTCATCCTGGGTGATACCAGGAGGACCCAGTGCGAACAGCCAGGGGGAGCAGTGACAGAGACACCCTGCGGCTCCCCTGCAGTGGAGCTCAGGCTTAAACTAACGGGGCAGAAGGGGAGCCCAGAGTCTAAGACCTGGCTCCTGCTGGCACCCTGGGCCCTCCCTGCCCTGAGCCCAGGCTGGCCTGGCAGGTGTCACAGAGGAACAGATCCCCTGAATGCAGCTACAGTTCTTCTTTGGTTTCTCTGGAACAGGGTCTGGCCAAGTAGCCCAGGCTGCCTGGAACTGGAGGCAACCCTCCTGCCTCAGCCTTCACGAGTGCTGCAATTTCTTGTCCCCTGTATCCTCTCAACTCTTCCTTCCTGGATCCTATCTTCTGACAGCATAGCAAACCCCACAATGCCCCAGGAAGAGGGAGGCCCAGGGTCCTTGTGAAGCAGGGACTGGTTCCTGAAAGAAGAACCGAGCCCCAGCACCCACTGAGCCACGGGCCCACGATGTTCGATGTTCGAGGGAGGCCTGAGGTCTCACTGTTCTCACCTCAGCTCCAATGACTTAGCTTCACGTAGCCTCAGCTCCTTTAATTGAAACTGCTTTCAACATCGCTGGCTTTAGTCCATTAGCTTTAACTTCAGTCATTTAAAATGTTTATTTGCTAGGCAAATGTTAACTGAATGGCAGTGCTGGGGACAGGAACCTGGCTCCCAGGGGCTGATGGCTTCGCCAGGGGTGCCCCATGCCACACACAAGCCGAAAGTAGACAGCTGGCTAGACCAGGGGTGCCAACGGCATGGAGGAGGGGCAGACAGTGTGACGGTGGGGCTTCAAAGTGCAGCGGGCATCACCAAGGGACCACCAGAGCCCCTGCATTGAGTCGGTACTTTAGTTTCTTTTGTGGAGCTGCATGGGATCGAACCCAGGGCCTCATACACACATACCAAACACTTGCTTTATATGGAGCCAAGCCCATACTCTCATCTGTATTTTGTTTATTTTTTTGGATTTACTGTTGAGGCAGGATCTCACGATATAGCCAGGCTGGCCTCCAACTCCCAGTGATCCTCCTGCCTCTGCCTCCTGATTGCTGGGGCTGCGGTGTGTGTCCCCATGCTTTGACAGGCTTCTGTGGCTCCTCTGCCTTCTCCTGGGCTCTGTGCCTGGGCCCGCCCTCTGCTGCCTGGCCACCTCCTGTGGTGCCCACGGCTCTGCAATGCCCTCCCCCACATGCCTATTTATTCCTAGGACCACGCACCAAAGGGTAGGTGACACCGTCCCTGAGCCACCTCTCCTCTCTCCACCTGCTGTAACTCACACCCCCGCCCCAGATCACCTAACACCACCAAGCACCGAGGCCCCTAGCACACAGGACAGAGTTCACTGTGCCGGAGCACAGAGCCGCACAGCGCGGTGAGGTTCAGGTGTGACTGTAAGTGACAGCTGAGAAACAAGAGCAGAAAAGAAAAAGCAGCCGGGGTGTGGCCAGGACACAGCTGGTGCAGAGACCCCTGCGCCTCTCAGAAGCTGGGTATCCTTTCTGCTCTGTTTGCAGCCTCTACTTCCTGGGTTCAAAGTTATATTCATGGCCTGGGATGGCTGCTAGAGGCCCAGCTATGACATCTCATCTCTAGGGAGCCACTGTCTCACTTCGCCACCTCAGTATGCATCACTGGGTTGTTTTAAAGGATGCAGGTTTCCCACAGGGTGACTCAGGAGTTGGTGCCAACTGACCCTCCCATGTTTAAGAAGAAACTGAAGCCAAGCATGGTGGCACATGCCTGTAATCCCAGCAACTGGGGGCTGAAGCAGGAGGATTATAGTGAGTCCGAGGCTAGACTGGGCTACATATTGCTAGCAAGACCCTGTCTCAAAAGAAAAGCAGAGGGTGACAAAGCACTTGCAAGGGACAGTGGTGAGGGCGATCTCTGGGACCTACTCAGGACTGGATGGGACAGTCCCCAGGCCTACGCACACACTGTAAGCGATTCAGCAGCTCCCGGAATGACCACTCCCCAGTCTTACTGCAGCGCTCAATGTAACCAGCCTGAGTGTGGCTCAGGGGTTCTCCAGCCCATGCTTGCCTGGACCACCTGGGAAGTTCCACGTGCCCCGTGGATGTGGTGGAGCGCACCTTTAATCAGAGGTGCTCAGGGGGCTGAGGCCCAAGTAGCACCTCAGCTAACTTTCCGTTGCTACGCAGGCCTTGGATGGGGGGAGGGACCCTGGGCACACTCCCTCCCACCAAGCTGCCTCCCAGTCCTCTTATTCTTTTTGGCAAGAACCCCACTCACCCCAGGACCACAGACAGCACCGCACCCCATCCCTAGGTCTTCATTTTTTGAGACAGTCTCATTAAGGCACTAAAGTATGTTGGCTGGGCTGGAACTTGTGGTCCTCCTGCCTCAGCCTCCCAGGTAGCTAAGATTAGAGGTAGATGCCACTGTGCCTGGCCTAGAACTCTTTTTTTTTTTTTTTTTTTTTTTTTTTAAATTTTTATTTATTTATTTTTTTTCTTGTTTCAGAACCTTTATTTGTTTATTCACTCATTTTTATGGCTGGCTGAGCCCGCCCCAAGGGTAGGGCTGGCGCAGCATGTGGTGCCGGGGATCGAACCGCGGTCCTTGTTGCCGCCCAAGCCTTCCCATGCAGGCGCTTTAGACCACTGAGCCATCCCACCGGGCCCCTAGCCTAGAACTCTTTAGAGCCCAGCCATAGCTAAACCTTGCCATGGCAGGAGGCTGGGACCTCAAGGAGCTCTCAGTGCCCTTCTAACCTTGATTAAGAGATCAAACATTAAGAAATGCTTTCTGTGGTCAAATTTCATACAGAAAAAATGATGATCTCGATTTTTGTGTCTGTCTGGTTGTCTGTCTGTCTCTAGTTTTTTTTTTTTTTTTTTTTTTTTTTTTTTTTTTTTTTTTTTTTTTTTTTTTGTCTTTTTGAGACAGGGTCTCGTTATGCAGCTCATGCTGGTCCTGAGCTCACTTTTGTAGCCCAGGCTGGTCTCGAACTCTCACCGATCCTCCTGCCTCAGCCTCCCGAGTGCTGGGATTACAGGCGTGCGCCACCATGCCCGGCTGTCTCTAGTTTTGTTGAGATAGGGTCTCACTTTGTAATTCAGGTCAGACTTGGGTTCACTATGTCGTCTAAGCTGACCTTGAACTTGGAGCGATCCTCCTGCCTCAGCCTCCTGCACAGCATCTGCACCCAGGGAAGGGCTGTGGAGGGCATTGCCCTCTGCTGCAGGTACTGCCTGGGCTCTTTGTGTCACTTGTTTGTTCCGCAAACCTGCAGCCAGGGCAGCCACGAGCCGAGTAAGCAAGGTTTGGAACTAAAACCAAGCAGACATGGTCCCTGTGCTCCACAGCCCCTGGCCCCAGGCAAGCCATGACCTGAGCACCTAGACTGGAGGAGGGGCAGGGAGTGGAGCCTCTGTGTGATCAGGAGGGAGGCGGGTGATGGAGGAAGAAGCTGGGTGGCTTCAGGGGAGAGAGAGAAGCCCAGGGCCGCAGCACTGCAAAGGCCTGGGGCAGGAAGAAGACAGCAGGGAGCGGGCAGGGGCGGCTAGTGCACAGAGTGAGATAGGAAATAGGTCACACAGGTGAGGGAAGCCTGGCAGGGGCTTCCTGAAGCTGCCTGGCCCTCGGTCATCTGTAAAATGGGTCGAGAACAGAACCCACTTTTCGGCTTGTTTGGCAACTGAGACAGGCCAAGCCTTGAATTTGGAACATGGCACAAATAGACACCCTTGGGATGTTAGCTTTCATTTTCTATTAACTTCCTTTTATTTTCATATCTGTCAATAATATGCTTTAAAAAGAAGAATTATGAAGGTAAAATAGTGTCGTCATAGAATTCTGATCTAAGGGCCAGTGAGATAGCTCAGTGGACTAAGCACCTGCTTAGGCAGGTGCAGGGACCAGGGTTAGATCCCCAGTACCACATGCCATGCTGGCCCTGCTGCCAGGTGTGCTGAGCCAGCCACTGAGACCAGGTGTGGTGGTGCACATCTGTAATCTTAACGCTAGGAAGCTGAAAACAGGAGGATCACTATGAGTCAGAGCTGCGTAGTGAGATCCTGAGCCAAATACAAAAAAAAACCAAAAAGAGTTCTGGTGCGGTTTTTTGAGACAGGGTCTCCTTACATGGCCGAGGCTGGCCTTGAAGTTTCAGCGAGCCTTCTGCCTCACCCTCCCAAGGGCTGGGATTACACCTGTGGGCCACATGCCTGGGCCCGTCATAGAATGCCGACTGGAGACATCTGAGGGGCCATGGTAGCAAATCGTGCTTCCCAGGGAGCCAGGCCAAGTGTGGCCTGGGTGGTCTGTCATGTGTTTTCCTGCCTGGCTGGGTCTATACAGGGCACGAAAGCAGGGCAGGGGTTAAGTGGTGAGCTGGAGCCAGGCGTGGCACTGTACACCTGCCATCTCAGCACCCTGGGAGACTGAGGCAGGAAGATCACAAGTTTGAGCCCAGCCTGAGCAACTTAGCAAGACTCCATCTCAAAATACAAAATAAGTAAAGGACCAGGAGTAGAGCTGCCCTGAGTTCCATTCCTAGCACCACAGAAAGCAACAAAGCACAGCAACACACATGTGCACACACACGCACATGTATGCAGAGGGAAACACAAGCCAGCCATCTGAGAATAGGCTGAGAAGGACACGGGCAAGCGCAACTGTAGAGAACGAGGAGGTGCAGACAATACTGGGCCGCTGGTGCGTTTGCGCTAAGTCACCCCTCTGGCTGCTCTCCAAGCCGCAGATTTGGTGGTGATAACAGCTGTCATCCTCTGGCCTGTGCCTCTTGCCTGCTGTCACCTGTGGTCCCTCCTAGAGCCCGGTGGGTACCTGCTGTGGGCATTTCCCAAGGGAAGGGTGCCCAATGCCACTCCGTTCTGTCTTGCATGGATACCACTGCATAGCTGTGTGCAAAATGTCACCCTGCAGCTCTAAAGAATACTTTGCCCAACAGGATAACAAACGCCGCTTAAGGAAAAATAAGAGCTCATGTTCCAAGCCAACAATCAAATCTTGAAGCAGAATTTTGAGGTGCTGAGGATCACAGCCTGTACCCCACACATCAGGCCAGTATGCTCTGCTGGCTGCACTGAGCTCCCACAATGCTGTGATGTCATGGATCTATCATTTAAGGAATGTGACGGGGGGTGCACACTTGAGACCCCTGTGCACTGGGGCTGAGGCAGGAGGAGCACCATAAGCTCCAGGTCAGCTTGGCTGTCATAGTGAGTTGTGGCCAGGCTGGATTACTTAGCAAGACCCTGTCTCTCTCTCTCTCAAAAAAACATTTAACTTATACTGCCAAGAAATACACATCTGTAAACCATACAAATGTACTAACAACCTAATGTGCTATAGATATAAAAATATAACTTACACTTAAAAAGAATTGGAAAAAAAGGGTGAACTACTACAATCTGACTTTTCACTCTAAGAGCTGAGCAGGCCTTAGGGGAGGGGTTGGCAAATGAAGTCCAAAGCAAGTAGTGGCATGGGGATTACAAACATAAAACAGAGACCAGGAAGATCTAAAACAGTAAGAGAATACATGGAGCCAATATTGGGGTCTCACAGGAGATCAATAAAGTCGATTTTCTTCTAATCTGACCAATCAGAAAGAAGCATAAATTACCAAGACCAGAATGAAAGAGGGGTCGTTGCCACTCACCCACATTCTAAAGCTAGAGGGATGCTTGAGGCAAATCTAAGGCAATGCATTGCACTACCCTAGGGAAATGGACCCAAAGCCACAAATGGGCCAGTGCGCTACTGCTGTAACAAACAGCTGGAATAAAGTTAAAGAGAAGAAAGGTTTATTTTGGATCCCCACGAGGTGGAGGCCAGCCCAGGCTCCATAGGAAGACTCTCTCAGAAAGTAAAGTGACCAGCCTACCAGAGGCCTGTCAAGTGAACCACCAAGCCCTGATGACCATAACACTGGGGCTCCAGGCACCAAGGGAAAAGCGTGGTGACTGAGGGAAGAAGTCCTTTCTCAGGACAATGGAGTAGAATTGTTCTTAAGAGATGAATTTCTTGCCTCCTTTCAAAACATCCAAAGAATGTACTGGCGCCGCGTTCTGCTCTGTGAGCCGCCCCTGCTCCGATACAGCTCCCGTGGAGGGTGGGAGGCGGAATGCTTGGCACAAATGACCGGCACTGTTTGGTGGCTGGCCGGAGGAGACCTCTGCGGAGTTGGTGGCTCCTCTCTCACGCCCTGCTCTGACCCAGCATGGCAGCTCCTACCTTGGCTCAGCCAAATCCTGTTTGTTTGTTTGTTTATTTATTTATTTGAGACAGGGGGTCTCTGTGTAGTTCAGTCTGACCTTGAACTCACTATATAGTTCAGGCTGGCCTAGAACTCATAGTGACTCTCCTGCCTCAGCTTCCCAAGTGGTTGGGTCACAAACAGAGCCACCATGCCTGACTAGGATGACCACGGGCAACCAAAGGGGGCAAAACTCTGCAGGGGCCCTGGGCGGCATCAACACTGAAAACTCTTGTGTATCAGAGGGCAACAACACGAGAGTGAAGAACAGGCAGCTCAGGGGAACTGGAAGTCAGCCCCCTAGAACACACAGAGAGCGCCTCAGGCAGGAGGAAAGGGAAACAAAAGAAAGACTCCCAACTCAATACCCAAGTGGGCAAAACAACTAGAGAGATGTTTCCTGAAGAAAATAAGCAAATGGCTCAAAAACATGTGTGAAATCACTCCACATGTCCTGTCGCAGAGCAGCTCAGGGCCAAAGTGCAGGGAGACATCACGGCAGTCCAATGTGGAGGGCTGCTATCCAAAGCCAGACGCAAGCAAATGACAGCAAGGGTGTAGAAAAAAAGCAATTAAGTTCAGTGTAGTATGTCCAAGTGATGGAATAGTATGCGGCTATTAAAAATGAACTAGTGAGAGCTGAAGCTGAAGCCACCACTGCGACGCATGGAAACTTGGGCTCACACTTCTCAGCCTGGCACAGAACCTGGGGGACACCATTACCTACTCCAGCCCAAACTGGCTGCCCCCGGGGGACTGAAGAGGTGCTGGAGGCTGCCGTGAAACCTCCAGCCAACAAGTATCAAGTCTTTTATTCAGGACCCACGGGACAGGATTCCTGAACCCTGAAGACCTCTTCTTTTCCAAAGAGCCCAAGAAGTGTGGCACCCAGGGGAGCAAGGGGCTGGGTGAGGGAGACCGAGGGCGGCCTCACAGTCTGAGCTTCCAGCCCTCAGTGCTCCTGGGGAGAACCAACTTCTTGGAAGAGCTGGAGCCTGAGCCTGCCGCTCGAGGGTGATGGGGACAAGAAGGGTAATGGGGAGCCTGCCAAGGCGAAGAGTGGGAAAGGTCCCCAAGGAGGCGCTGGAGGACTACGGAGACACAGGGGGCCCTGAAAGGCACGAGGGGCAGCCAAGGCCTGGGTGGCAGAGACCAGGGGAGCCTGTGGCTGTCGGTTTTCCAGGGGAGTCTGGCTGGATCCTGTGCTGTCTGGTGCTACCAGCCCACGGGGGTGCCAGTCCTCTTCCATACGTGTCCCCCACCAAAGGCCCAGCCCCTAGAGACGGGTCCAGCCTCACCTCCAGGTCCTGGGTCAGGGACGAGGTAGCTGTGCCCTGAGTGGCTTGGGCTGCTTCCTCGGGGCCTCCCCTGGCCGCTTTAGGGCTGGAGCAGAAAGAGAGAGGGCTCTGGCTGGGGCACGGGCAGCAAGAAGGCGGGAGCCTGAGTGTCTGTGCCCCAGCCTGGCCCTTCTGGACACTTAGACTCAGGGACCAGAGGATGGTGGCGGGGGGGCTCTGAACCCTCTAGGGCTGACAGCACCCGCTCTTTTGCTGCACGCCCAAGCCATCTGTGAGTTGTAGTTTATCATCAAAAGATTCGGGGCCTCTCAAAGCTCCTGGGCCAAGGGCTGAGAGCCGCAGGCTGGGTTTTACCACATGGGTAGAGTGTTGAGCCCCTTTAGATCTTTGGGGCCAGAGACACGGTGCCCCAGGAAGCTATCCTGTCCCTTTCCACAGTACTCAAGGCTAGCTGGGTGACACACACTACCCAGACGTGAAGGAAAAGGATACTTTTTTTGGTACTAGGGATCAAACTCAGGCCCACTTGCCGGCCAGGAGCTGAGCAGCTGAGCTTATCCTGGGTCCAAAGACACATTCTTTTTGGAATTTTTTTTTTTTTTTTTTAATAACAGATCATTATTCCGCCCAACAGGGGCAGGGGGGGCGGACGGGCACAGCACATGCCTGTGATCCCAGCACTTGGGAAGCCAAGGCAGGAGGATCACTGTGAGTTTAAGACTAGCCCGAACTAGACAGCAAAACCCTGTCTCGAAAATACCAAAGAGAGAGAGAGAGAGAGAGAGAGAGAGAGAGAGAGAGAATTATGAGAAAACGTTTGGTGCCCCAACCCGTTATGTGCTCCCCCCATCCTGCTTGCTCCCCCGCAGCCCCACCCATCTGTGGGGCACGATGACCTCCTGTCACGGGGATTGTGGCCTTTGCTCTGGCGTCCTGTTCTAGCCACATGTACTGCCCTTGCACTCTCACCAGATCGGGGCTGTGACTCAGAGGACAGGGCCTGCGGCCTCTCTTGGCCTCTTCCCAGGGGCCCCTAGCACTCCGCCTGCCTTCAGCTCTGCCCCTTGCTCCTCCCTGGGCTCCAGGGAAACCCCGCGGAGGCAGCTCTGGAGGCTTAGTGCTGAGAATCAGCGATGAGCTCAGTTTCCGGAAAGCCAAACTCCGTGATTACTAAGACACAAGCCCAAAGTAGTAGCACGTACTGCAGTGCGTGGGTCCTGAGGACAGGGCACCAAGAAAAGCACTTGAGGGGGAGGCAGCGCAATGTCTGGTGCCATTGTGTGAAGTGTCTTCCCCTGGCCACTGAGGCGATGGGGAGTGGGCACGCTGTGGCCCAGGGCGACGGACAGACGGGCAGGGGGCCCTGGGTAGCTAGGTTCCTTCCGAACGGGGCTCACCCTGCAGTTAGACAGGAGTAACAGTGTGGAGCTTGTCAGCATCCTAAAGCCCAAGGAATCCTACACTACACAGGGAGGAACTGCTAGCATCCCCCCAGGCGGAGGCAGGGGGACCCCAAGTTTGAGCCTCACTTGGTCATCTTAGTGAGAATCTGCCTCAAAATAAAAAAAGGAAAAGGCTGAGAATGTAGCTCAGTAGGAAGGCGAAGTTCAGCCTTCAGCACGGTGTGTGTGTGTGTGTTATGCGTGAATTCCGTCCTTTCTTTCATTTTTCTTATTGAATTAATTTTATGGCACATTTCTGATATACCTAAGGTTACCTCATGGCAGTGCCTACCTGCACATGACGTAACTCACTTTTCCCCACCCCCCGCCCTCCCTTCCACACCTCCCCCTCCCATTTATGAAGCCTCGTTTCCATGTTTTCTTCTTTCTTTTCCTGTCCCCCTTCCCTCCCGATCTGAACATCTTCCTCCCGTTTCACAACAGCCACTACACGTCTTGGTTCTTATGTCTACTTCACGTGGGAGAAACAAATGCATTTCACTTCACTTAGGACTTCCAGAGCACCCATTTTCCCAGAACTGTCTCAGGCGTATCCTTCTTGCCACAGAGTTGTACTCCACTAAACAATAATGATAAACCCCTCACATCTTCTTTATCCATTCACCAGCAGAAGGGCACTCAGGCTGCTTCCAAGATTTAGCTGAAGGCCCTTGGTATGGGCAGCTGGGACCACTGGGACCTCTGCTCCTAGTGTTCTCAGGAGTCTCCACACTGGTTTCCGCAGTGGTGGCACCAGCAGTGGAGAAGGCTTCCCTTTTCCCCACAGCCCTTCCAGCGTTGGCTAGTGGTTGATTTCTTGACGACAGTCGTTCTTTCTGGAATGAGGTGGGGTCTCTGTTGTTTCAAGCTGTATCCCCTGAATGACCAGTGGTGCTGGATGTTTTCTCCTATGCTTATTTCCTGTTGGTATTTCATCTGAGAAGTGTGTTTTGAGATAGGCTTTCACTATGCAATTCAGGCTGGCCTTGAGCTCACGACACATAGTCCAGGCTGGCCTCAATCTAGCCTCGATCCTCCTGCCTCAGCCTCCCGAGTGCGGGGGCTACAGACGTGTGTCACCATGCCAGGCAGTGCATTCAGTGAGTTCTGAGAGGGCGTGTCCAGCAGCTGTGCCTTGGAGGCTGTTCAGCGTCCCTGGGAGCTGAAGCCTGTTTTGGAGTGCCCTGGGCAGGAGGGTGCTGTGCTGACCTTTTCAGAGATGGCCCTCTCTCCCTGCTGCGAGCTGCTGGAGGAGGTGTAGGCCTCTGACTCTGAGGTCCTGAGTGCTCTCCGGCCTCAACGGGTCTGAAGCAGCCCTTCTTCTGTAAGCACCCGAGGATATGCAGGATGCCAGCTGCATCCGCTGTGGTTTCTGCACTCCCTGGCCCGGCCAGCAGTGCACTGCTGGAGTCCCAGCTCTCGGGAGGCTGAGGCAGGGGGGTCACTGCGAGTGACCCAACTCAGGCTACACAGTGAGACGCTGTCTTAAAATCTAACCAACAAATGCCGCAGTATCTGTTTTCTATCCACCCACCCGCCGGGGCCTCACTCTGTCCAAGGCTGGCCCAGATCGTTAACAGTCCTAACTGCATTGTCAGTGCTAGATAAACCTTTGTTCCAGTGTGTTGGCCGACTCATCTGAAAACCGAAAACTCAAAGATGGAAGCAAAGCCGGAAAAGCAAGTTTCTTGGGCTCTTTCCCTGCGGGGGGGGGGGAGGTATGGGGACAGGACGGGACGGGACACTCATGAGGCCGAGATTTTTCAGATAGACCCAGTATACAAAGGGCACCAGCAGCCAGAATGCACAGTCAGAGCCCTTTAGGGCCGAGATCCAGTTCTGTCCAATGAAGCAGAGTGAGAAGAGCGCCCTGATACAAAGAGAGAAACCGGGCTTGTGGTGCTCACCCAAGATGCCACTACTCAGGGAGGCTGAGGCAGGAGGATAGCAAGTGTGAGCCCAGCCTGGGAAATTCTATGAATTGGCGAGATCTTGTGTCGTAAAATAAAAATGAAGAGGAAAAAGGAAAAGTACACGAAGTCATGATCCCTTACACTTCACTTTTGAGCCTTGAATGCTGTTGTCTCAGGTGAAGATGATGGTGCTTTGAGCTATAGCAGCCATTCTGTGCCCTGAGGGAAACAGGAAGCCAGTGCCTTGTGCTCCAGATCTGTTCAACATGTCTCATCACCATGCACCCCGGTTTCTTGTCACGAGAGACAACAAGCCATTCTCTGCTGGGGATTTGTTAGGCATGGTTGAAACAGGGCCTGAGTTAGGGGGTGCACCCCAGTAATTCTAGCACTGAGGAAGCCGAGGCAGGAGGACCACAGGCTGGCCTAAGCTGCATAGTGAGTTCAAGGTCAGACGGAGCCACATAGTAAGACACTGTTCAAACCTAACCAAAATGAACCAAACCAAAGAAACAACCCAACCAAAGCTGCTTCTTTCAAGAAGGGAGGATGTGGGACTCTGGACTTGTGTTTACCTGTACAAGACAGGGTGCTGTCCCTTGGCTGTGAGTGCCCTCTTCCCTGACCTTCTTGGCCAGGGTGGCCTGGCAGCCCCCGGGCTCCTGATTCCCACTGGCCGCTCCTCCTGTTTCCTCTCCACCTCCTGCTTCCTGCCTAGTTACCTCCCTGCCCCATGGCCACCAGCCTTGAGGACATGGGCAGTGCCTCCAGCAGCTTGAGGTGACCCTCAACTCATCCTCATCGCACGGCTATGACCAGCACTTCCAGGGTGAGGCCTGGTGACCTTCCAGAATATTCTATGCTCTGAGCTTACTGAGGCTTTGCATGGGTGATCCATGACGCTTTTTTTTTTTATCCACAGAAGAGCTTCTTGTCCTCAGGCCATGCACCAGAATGGCCTGGCACCTTTGGGTCCCAGGGCTGGTCACCTGTGCAGACCCTCTGTGCCATAGCTCAAAGCTAGTCCTAGCCCTGTCCTGGTCCCTGATGCTCTTGACTTGGGCACTGGCTGGGACAAAGTGCCCTAAGGAACTCTGGGAGGTACTGCTGTCACCACAGCTCCTGCTCTGGGCCGTGGCGATGCCGAGCAGTGTGTCTTCCTTTTGCATCTAGCCTGGATCTGATGGCTGTGCCTCCAGCGCGGGGGCTGCAGCTACCAAAGCAATGGGAGGTCCTGGGTCCGAGTGCCTGGCCACCCCCCAAGTGAGCTCCTCTTGCTGTAGACACCATCGCTGTCCCACGCAAAAGCCGCACCTGCTCTACAGCCGCCTGGGTCTCCCACCCGCAGCCTCTGGCAGCTGCCATCTATTTTCTGTCTCTAAGAATCTGATGACTCCAGGGAGCCCCCATCAGTAGACACCTGTCCTCTGGGGAATGGCTCATTTCAGGGACCCTATATTTTCATCCACGTGGCGGTATGTGACAGTTTTCTATCCAGCATGGAATGGTCTTCCATCATGCCTCCAAATCCTGTTTTGTTACCCACTCATCTACTAGTTTCCACCTTTTGGCAATCATGAATAATGCTGCAGCTGGCCATGGTGGCACATACTGGTGGTCCCTGCATTGGGAGGCTGAGGCAGGAGGATGCAAGTTCTAGGCCAGCCTGAACTACAAAGCAAAACTGTCTCAAAACAATAACAACGAAAGAACAACACTGTGGTGAACGCATGAGTGTGTTCAGGTCCCTGTCTGGGACTCTTTCGTGGCCCCTGGCTGTTCTTTGCCCGGAAGCAGCAGGAATGTGGAGCTTAGGCTTGGGATTCTCCCACCAGCTAACCCTGCGGGGATGGGGCCGGGAGCCCAGGTGTGTGCACAGGCCAGGCCCTGGTCAGGGAGCTGCAGCAGAGCTGCAGGAGCTCAAGGGTTGCACTCTGGGCCTCTGGATGGAGGGCAGTCAGAGACCACGTGGCAAGAGGCAGAGGAGGAGACACATGCCACCCCCTGCAGAAGGACAGCAGGACAAGGGGCATCTGTGTCCCTGAAAGGGTAGGCTTGCCACAGAGGCGACTGCAAGGGCTGTGAAGGGCCTTCTGGCCACAGGAGCAGGGGTTATGCAAAGGGACAGAATGCAGGGAGAGTGCTGGCTGGGCCTCAGCCAGGGTCCCTAGTGGGCAGGAAGGGAGCATCTGTATGACCATGACAGATGGCCCCCAGCTCAGCCAGCCCCTCCAGCCAAGAAGGAAATGCAAGGGTGGGACTCCAAGCACTGTGGGGGCATCTCGGCCCTGGCACTCATCCATGCTATTGGGAGGGGTCAGCCAGGGCTGGCACAGGCAGGGTCTAGGCACTGAGAGGCCCTCTGCCATCTGTGTTGGGTGACTTTCAGCTGGTTACATGGTATTTTTTTGGTGCCAAAGTGCGTAGATTCAGGCACTGAATGCTGATGGCCCGGGGAGGATACAGCCAACCAGGGGCCTGCTGGCAGCTTCTGTAGTGCTTGGGGTTCAGGGTGCCCTTCGAAGCAGGGTCTGGCACAGACTTGATTCTCATACTTGTCCAGACCTAACCCAGGGGAGGAGAGCTCCTTGAGCCCCTCCCTCCTTGACACTGAGCCTGCCCCAGGCAGCACCGCTGCCCTGACTGCCTGGGGCCCCTGCAGGGCAGCTGGGACAGGCCACAGCCACCTGGACCAAGGGGAGACCGGGTGCCGGGGCGCTGTGGGCTCAGCTTGTCACCAACACTGGAGGCAGGGCCAAAGGCAGAAGGGTCCCTGTCTCCATCACAAGGGGCACAGTGTCCTCCATCCCAACAGCTCCCCTAAATACTGGCTAAGAGCTTGGGGACTCTACCCCGTACCCCAACACTGACCGGACTGACGGACGAGCTCGTCCACACTGAGATTCCACAGGAGAGCAAAGGCCCTGGAGGACGTGTCTGGAGGCCACGCCAGCAGCTAGGAGAAACAGAGTTCATCCCTATGGATCAGCGGCAGCAAACACCTATTGTTCCACACTAGAAAATCCCTTTCAGCTCCTCCTGGTGGCCCACACCTGTGATTCCCCAACGCAGGAGGCCGAGGCAGGAAGACAGCCATGAGTTCCAGGCCAGCCTGAACTCTCTAGTGAGACCCGATTCTCACAGAAAAAAAACAAAGCAAAATAATCCCACTGAATGCATATGGCAGAAGGACAGTGTCTTTCTTGCCATGGATGAGGAAGCCATGCTCAGAGAGGTCAAGCAGCTCCTCTCAGTCACTGCTTGTGCTGTAAGCCTCAATGCACTGACCACATCAGCTGCCTGAGACAAGGTCTGGTGCTTCTGGCCCTAAGCGGAGGCCCCTTCTGGGCAGCCACCTTGGGGGCTGAGCTAGCCCTCGGCCGTGCCCTCTGCTTTCTACATGTAGCCTGTACCCCAAAACTGCCTGGGCTTCACACCTCAACTAGGGAACCCAAAGTGTCACCTAGGTCCAAAGGACACCGCAACTAAGGCTGCCTGGGGTCATCTCTTTCTTGCAGTTTTGAGACAGATCTCACTACTTCCTGCTAGCCTTGAACCTCTTGCCTCAGCCTCTCCAATGCTGGATTTACAGTGCTGCCACCACACCCGGGGCCCTGTGTCACCATCTCTGGGCCGAGGCCTCAGCACCTACAGGAGGCTCTGAGGTGCTGAGTGCACAGCCGCGAAGGCTCTGAAGGCCAAGCGTGCCTGGGGTCTCAGAAGCATGGATATCGAGTCACCCCCCAGAAGGGTGCTCTCCCCCGCATCAGGGTCACACAAAGGCCCTCTGTGGGCGAGGTCTTAGAGGGGCTCTTTGTGTGCCAAAGGCTGATGGTGCATCTTGTCATCGGCTGTGCAAGGAGCAGCAAGGAGCCACACTGGTTGGGGCAAAGAATAAAGGGCACACTGTTCCCGTGCCCTGCTCCCTTCCGGGCTGGGTGCCTCCCCAGCCCCCCGCAGTACACCAGGCCCCAGGAGCTCCTCCCTCCTGGACTGTGCAGCAGCAGCCGCCTGGGCCAAGGCCCCCTTATGACCCCTGGGCTGGGGGTACGGCTGATTTACAGCTGGCTCAGGCTGCAGCTGGCTGCACAGTGACCCTGACTTTGGACCTGCCCATTCCAGGCCCGCCTGGTAGGGGGTGAGGCCGGGCCACCTCCTCATGCCCTGCATTCTGCTATCAGCAGCTGGTGCCTGGGTCGGCTGGCCTTAGGGTGGGCTCAGGGAAGTCACAGCGGGCCCCAGCACCTCCCTGATGCCATTGGGATGCAGCCGGCAGCGCCCACTCAGAGCAAGAGGAGCCGGAGGCAGTTGCTGCCCGCTCTCGGGCCGCTCCATGCGTGCCCCCTAGTGGCCGCAGAGGTCCTCACCTTGAGCAGCCACTGGAGCACTGGCACGGGGCAGATGTGGGCGGAGTACAGGTACAGGTTGCCCAGGATGCCGCTGCGCAGGAAGAACAGCTGCTGAGATGGCGGGCCACTGTGGGTCAGAAGGGTGCAGTGAGGGGCTCTACAGCTGTTCCCGCGCTCCTGGGGAAGGCCCCAACAGGGGCAGGAAGGAGGCTGTGAGCAAAGGGCATGCTTGCATTTTGGAGCCCTGTGAGGTGCTGTGAGAAGGAAAAATATAATCCAAGCTGTCACCAAAGCCACTTGTTTTTCTCTGGTGCCACGCGTGAATGCAACTCAGTGTTTTATTTATGATTATTATTTTATGCTTTGGTTTGTTCTGAGACAGGGTCATACTCAGTAATTCAGAGTGGCATTGAATTCACTATGTAGCCCAGGCTGGCCTTGAACTCATACAGATCCTCCTGCCCCAGCCTTCCCAGGGCTGGGATTATAGGTGTGTGCCACTACATCTGGCCTTGCAATGTTTTAAATGCATATTTAAAACATGGGCCGGGGAGACAGCTTAAGGGCACAAGTGCCTACCTGGCAAGTGCAAGGTCCTAAGTTTGATCCCTGGTTCCCCTCCCACCCACCCCCTAAAAAAGCACATCTGGCTGACATATTGCAAAACCTTTCCAAGGGACAGAGGGGAAACCGACCCCTCCCCCCCCAGTGGGGACAGGACTAAGATGGGGGAATGGGGGAACTGGTGCTCAGCCTGGGCACTCGGATGTTGGGATCCCTTTGGGCCACACCAGCACTTGGGTCCAGTTACACGGAGCCTCTCCAGTCCACCTGTTTTTCCAACACAAAGGGGACATCTGAGTGCATGGGAAAGTGTCACAGGGACTGGCAAGGAGCCCAGGGAAGGAAATCCCAAGAGCAGGGCGGGTCAGTGAGCAGCACCTGTGCCCGCACAGGTGAGGGGCACTCAGACTGCTGTGGCTGAGAGCACAGCCTGCACAGGCACTTACGTAGCCCTGTGGGGTCCCTTCCTCTCTGAGCCCACAGCTGGCTGGGGAGGACACCTGGCTGATCACATTGGCCCATAGGACACCAGAGCTCTGGGAGAAGCGGAGAGGTATTCTGGGGCTCTGAAAGGGTCCAGGACTTGGTACTATGGAAGTCAGTTTATTTTTTTAATTTTAATTTTTTTTTTTTTTTTTTTTTTTTGAGACAGGGTCTCCCTGTGCAGTTCAGACTGGCCTCAGCTCACGTTGGTAGCCCAGGCTGGTCTTGAACTCGCACCGATCCTCCTGCCTCAACTTCCCAAGTGCTGGGATTACAGGCATGCACCACCACGCCCGGCCTATGGAAGTCAGTTTAAAGTGGCCGGCTAGGCATGGTGGAGCATGCCTGTAGTTCCAGCACTCGGGAGGCCCAGGTGGGAGGATCATTACAAGTTCAAGTCCATGCCTGGGTTACACAGTGAGTTCAGGGACAGCCTGAACTACATAGTGGGACCTTGTCTTGAAAGAGACAGAGAGAAAGACAGACAGACAGACAGGGACAGGGACAGGGACAGGGACAGGGACAGGGAGAGGGAGAAGGAGGGAGGGAGAGATGCCGGCTGGGCTTCGTTATCTCCCCAAACACCTGCTCAGCCCCAGAGAGATGCTTTGGCTTAGGATCTGATCTATTTAAGTTTAGAGGAAAAAGAGGCTCTGTGTCTGTGGCCGTGAGATGAACGCATGCACACACCCTGCCTGCGTGCCTGGTCGCACACTGCTTCCACCCACAGATTTATGGGGGAGCAGCACAAGTGCACACACTGTGCTCCAAAAGTGGGCTGGGCCCAGAGGGCAGTGCTGGGGCCCTGTGCATTGCTCCTTTTGAGGCCAGCACCCCCCAGGGATTCCTGGCGACACCCTGAGGAAGCAACACAGGAACAACACAGGACCAGCTGCTGCACCCAGGGAAGCAGCCTGCACCACATTCCTTCTGCTCGGTCGGCTTGTACCCAGTGTCTGCCAGGAAAGTGACAGATGGGCTTCACGTTCACTGCTGAGTTAGGTTTCATGTGTGTGACGGGCAGCAAAAGAGCCAGAGGACTGCTCTGCCTTGGAGCAAATGGCTTTCAAGGAATCCTGGGCCGGGTGCTACAGGAGATGCCAAGAACAGCGTGGGAGTGGGCGTGGTGGCGCACACCTGAGGGGCCGAGGCAGGAGGATTGCCCAGAGCTAGAGGCCAGCCTGGGCCATGTAGCAAGAACCTGTCTCAAACATCTTGGGTGACAGAATGGGCTACCATCTCTTTAGCAGAAGCCAGGGTCTCAAGTCTCCAACTCGAGGGGTGGAGCTCCACCCCTCGCTGGGCTCCAGGAGGTGTCCTGACAATGGCAAGCTCACAAGTTAGCCAGAGAGTGTCGGAGGGTCCTGGAGGAGAAGTGGACAGCAGGAGCCATGCAGGCCAGGGTACACCCCTGTCAGCCCAGGGGTCCCAGGCCAGGGAGGCTCCAAGCGCAGGCCTAGCAGAGCGCTTCTGGTCCTCAGCCACACTGTCGATGACGTGCAGGGGGTGTATGCTGCCTTCCAGCCCTCCCCCTACAAGACCAGGGAAGCTGCTCAGTGTCCAGTAAACAGCTTGGAATTCCCAGCCTGCCCGTGACAGTGGCCAAGGGAAGACTCAATACTCATCACATCACAGCCACAGTGCCAGTGGGCAAAGTCCCCAGATGCCCAGCTCATCCCAAGTGGTGGAGAGGGATTGGCATGGAGGGCATTATTTACATGGTGCCAGCCACACCAATTTCTGCAATGAAATCTAAAGTAAAATACCATAATAGAGCACAATGAGACTTCGCTTCTCTTTTTTTGGGGGGGGGGATGGGAAAATCGAAATAGGGTCTTGTTCTATTGGGTCAGCCTATAGTCCAGGCATCTTAAACTCATTGCATAGCCTGAGTTGGCCTCAAACTTCTGCCTCGGCCTCCTGAGGACTAGGATTACAAATATTTGCCAATGAACCTGGGTTCATGTGACTATGAGCTTGGTATCTTTCTCCACAAAAAAGGTGCTCAAGGCACAGTAACAGCTAACTGGAAGCTGAGCATGGTGGTGCACAACTGTAATCCTGGCACTCAGGAGGCTGAGGCAAGAGGGTCACCATTAGTTCTAGGCCTGGGCTGCAAAGAGAAGTTGAAGCCCAGCCTGCACTACATAACTAGACTCTGTGTCAGAAAAAATACAACACAAAAATCAGGTTGTGGGTCCTCTGGGGTGCACAGGGCACATGTGCCACCAACCCAGTGAGGCTCAGATTCACCTAACTCTGTTTCCTCCTCTGCCCAGGTACACATGGGAACAAGCAGCCTTCTTGCACTTAGTAGTACATCAGTAGTGTCAGAGGCTGCTGACCCTGCTACCATCTCTGCCCGGCCACCCCTGCTGTCCTGTCTTGCTGGCTTTCCTCCCTGGGTTGCACGATCTGGTCCTGGCTGACTTGTGGCCCTGGCTGACCTGTGGGGCTTCTGCAAAGATGGACAGGGTTTCCCTTGTGCCACAGTCCAGGGAGCAGGCAGACAGTGGCACCTGGAGTTGGCTGGAGCCCACTTGCGTCACTGCGGCTTGATCCCAGGAACCTGACTGGCATTCACATATCCAGCCTGGCTTCAGCTGCATGGTGGGGACCATGAAGGGTGTCCTTTCGTGAGACCTTGTGTAAGCCGCTGGGCATACTACTGGGACTCAGACATTGAGTCCCTCTGCACTTAGGCTTCCACCTAAGATGAGTGGCTTGCAGTGCACTGTTTTCCCTTCACAGAAGGGTACAGAGATGTGAGACTATTCCAGAGGTGATTTAAAAAAAAAAGTAGCACTGGTGTCAGGAGTAGTGGTGCATGTCTCTCATCCCAGCACCTGGAGGCTGAAGCAGGAGGATATCTATGAGTGCAAAGCTGGCCTGAGCTACACAGTAGATCCTGTCTGCAGGGTCTTACTATGCAATGCTGAAGAGAAAAAAAAAAAAAAAAAAAAAGAAAGAAAGAAAAAGCCCACATCCATTTCTTCCTCATCTAATGATAAAATGGTACGCTCATTATACAAAGTCTGGAATACACACAGGAACCAGACCAGACCAGGGATACAGATTCCTCACCAGCTCCCAAGGTGCTCACGTCTTGTCCAGCAAGGGCTCCTACACCATCTTGTGTCCCTGACATGGCCGTTTCTAGCCCAGTGGGGTGGGTACAGCCTGGCCTGCTTGCACTAGTATTCAGCCTTCTCTGTGTCTATACTTGAGATCTTTGCACAAGCAGGAAATGATAGGTGAACCCTCGTGAGATTGTGACCTCTGGAAGTGGCCCTATCCACTGGCCTGCAGGATCTCTGCAGCATCACACAGCCGCAGAGTCACTCAGTGCATCCCTGCAGCAGGCCTGGGGCTGCTGCCTTGTGCACACAGCACATCTGAGGCTGAGGAAGGGGCTCTGGGTGGCCATCTGGCCCATGGGCTGGTGCTGGGCTGATCCTGGGTCACTGCACAATGGGCCACTTCACTGGCCCAGCAGTTCCTGACTGACAGCCAGCTGGGGACAGCAAACCTGCTGCTGGCAGGAATCCAAGGCAGAGCTGCACAGGAAGCTGCCCTGCTCTCTCTCTCTGGCCCTTGCCCTACCTGGCTATTCTCTCTTTCTCCAGTTCCATGGCCTTTCTTGTTTTTTTCTTTTTTAAGAATTATTTATTTATTTATTTTTTCTTGTTTCAGAACCTTTGTTTGTTTAGTCACTCATTTTTATGGCCGGCTCAGCCCGCCCCAAGGGCAGGGCTTGGCGCAGCATGTGGTGCTGGGGATCGAACCGCGGTCCCTGAAGCCACCCAAGCTTTCCCAAGCAGGTGCTTTAGACCACTGAACCATCCTGCCAGGCTGCTTTCTTATTTTTTCTTTTCTTCATTTTTTGGGTTTTTTTTTCTTTGAGACAAGGTCTCACAATGCAGCTCAGACTGGGCTTGAACTCACAGGCACTCCTGCGTCAGCCATCACAACTGGCTTTTTTCTTCTTCTCATCTTGTCTTTATTTCACCCCCTTTCTGCAGGACCAGGTGTGCCTTTACCAGCGTTTCTACACTTCCGCTACCTCACACTGCAGCTAGGAACACGCTGGCGACCTCGAGACAAACACATACAAGGCCACCCCCACACTGTTCCTAATAGAGAAAAGCTAGGAAAACACACATGTCCTAAAAACCTAGGGCTAAGGACATTCAAGCGTTAAAGTAATATAGTACAGGCTGCCTAATCTTGATGTCTTGCCCTTGTTCAGATCCCAAACGGAATAACCTCTAGGCAACATTTAGCTGGGCTTGCGATCCCAGAATTCCGGGAAGTCGAGGCGGGAGGACTGCACATTTGAGTCCATCTGGACAACTGAGAAGAAAAACTCCACTCGGGTTTTCATGAAACTCAGTCCAGAAAATAAAAGGAGGGGTGGTGAGGATGTAGCTCAGTGCAAGGCCCTGGAAATCAACCCCCAGACTGGGGAAAGAGGTGCAGCCTCCCAGAACTGGCTGCTCCCCAAGTCCTTCTGCTCCCTATCCGGTCAGGTGACCTCTTTCTCTGTGCTGCACTTGACCTACACCGTGATACCATGCTTTTAGTTTACATACGTGTGGCTGTACAGCATGCATCCTTACATGTGATCACACATGGTTATATTTGATCATACATGGTGAGGATAAAACAGCACTCTCCTGATACACTGACTCTTTGGCCTGCGCTCTGCCAGTGTAAGGCTACATACACTGTTGGATCTAGCTTCCAGATCTATTTCTGTATTTGGTTTTATTACGCTTCATGTAATCATCTGAGTCTTCCTGCTTCTCCACTGGTTTTAATGCTTGCCATCAGATCTTTCATCCAACTGCCTCCTTACTCCTCAGTTATTTTTAATTTATGTTCTCTGCTGGCTGCAGTAAATCAGTCAGCACATTTTTCAGAGAAGGTTCTTGGTTGGTAGACTTTCTCCACCTCTGCATATCAGAGACTAGCTTCCAGAGCCTTTGAAAAGAAATAAAAATTTGGCAGGGTATGTGATTCTCATTCAAAATTATTTCTCTTCAGACTCTAAGACAGTATATTGCCTCACTGATTGGTTCTGTTCAGGCAGAGTCCAGCTAGCTATGTGTTCAGGCTGGCCTTGAATTTACTCTGTAGCCCAGGTTGACCCCAAACTCATGGGGGACCTTCCTGTCTCAGCCTCCTGAATGCTGGGATAATAGGCATGTGCCACCATGACTGGCTTGTTCCCTTGTCTTCTGGCATTGCGAATTGCAAGAGAGATATCTGAGGTCAGCCTGGCTTTTGCCCCTTTATAGGGAACCTGCTTTCCCTGGATACTTGCAAACTTAAAAAAAAAAATTTAAAAATTGTTTTGTGTGTGTCTATTTGAGATAGGGTCTTGCTGTGCAGCTCAGGCTGGCCCTGAGCTCACTTTGTAGCAAACCAGCCTCAAACTAACAACAATCCTCCTGCCTCAACCTCCCAAGTCCTGGGATTACAGGCATGGGCCACTGTGCCCAGCATAAAAATGTAAGGTTTTAAAAAGCAATTTAAAAAGTATCCATGAAGTGTCTCGGCATTGTTCACTTCTCCGTATTTTTTACTTCTAGGAAGCGTTCTTCCTTTAGTCCCTTAAGTGCTACGGTTTCGGCTGCATTTGCCTTGTACTGTCTCAGGCATTCCTACTGTGGGGTACAACCTGTCTCCTGGACAGGCCCTCACGTCCGCTTCTTCCTTATCTTGATTTCGTTTCTTTTTCTCTGCATTTGGCCGGAGTGCCTCCCATTCTGCATTTGTTTCAGCGATTCCCTGGTGTGGACAACCTCGCCCGCCTGTCTCCGAGGCCCGAAGCCTTTCGATGGCTCTCTCGCTCTCCACTAGATCGCTGAGCGGTGTCTGTGTATCCAGCTGCAGCACCCTGCAGCTCTCCTACGGAGGCTGGGCCATGTGTTTCTCCAAGACCCGGCTTTGTTCCTTTCCTCTGAACTGGGGTACTGTGGCCACAACCATTCTTCTCAGCAGTAAGGTCCAAGTGCTTCAGTGCATGTTCAGAAGTGCCCAAGTTGAAGAAGGCCCCAAGAGGCCTGGGTGAACCCTGACACCCACCCATTGCTGCAGTGCCGTTCAGTGCCTGGCTAGGTGAGGGGCCCTGGCTAAAGGGAGTGCTCTGCTGTTGGGACTTGCAGTCTCACTTGAGCTAATGAACCTCTCTTCTTTGTAAGGTCTCAGCCTCAGGGTATTTTGGCACAGTTGGGAGAAACTGTCATATACATACATAAAAGCCCTGGAGATATGAGGAGGAGAGGTGACTGCTGGGTTCAAGTCCTAACATGACCATGGGCACACAGAGCCAGCCGCTGGTGGGTGAGGGTAGCCCTGTCCCCATCCCCTCGGCCTCCAACACAGCAGGCAGCAACGGCACCTTTCTCTCTCTTCCTCTTGGATGTTGTTAGCTCACACAGCAAGTGCTGCATATTGTAGTACATGGCTTTCAAATCCTCTTGAAAGCAATCTAGGCAGTCATTACTTGATAATCACTGTGAATCTACTTCCCAAAAGAAGAGGAGCAGGCAGCTGTCCTATTGTTACTGAGTGTGTTGGTGGCTGGGGAGAAGCTTTTTGGTGCCAGCATCACACAGGCGGAAGAAGCAACACATCTCTGAGAGATCGGCTCCTTATGGTCTGTGGGTGAGGTGCCCTAAGAGCCTCACCTCACGCAAACCTGAAAGGGCCTTATGATTCAATGCTTTTCCAATTCTAACTACATTCTTGTCAAGCTCTGTAGCTAGACGTTTCTATTTTTTGAGACACGGTCTCACTATGCAGCTTACCCCGGCCTTGAACTCACTATGCAGTCCAAACTGGCTTCAAACCTGTGGCACTCTTACTACCTCAGCCTCCCAAGAGCTGGGATTACAGGTACACACCATTATGCTTGGCTTCTGTAGCTAAATTTTTTGCAGACTGGGTGTGAACAGCAAAATTAGCATAATTTTTTTCTTTTTCACAACTTCATAGATGTGAGTCAAGAATGTTCACCTTTCCACATAAGGAAGCGCTCCATGGCCTCTCTCTGGTGTATCTGAATTCCCAGCACAAAGTCACTTGCATTTTGTAGCCACCATTAGGTAAAACAGGGGTTACTGCAACACAGGCCTCGTGATATGGGGCAGTCTAGGTGAACACTGGGCCGGTTGCTAAGTAACTAATGGGCAGGTAGTATAGACCAGGTGGATTCGCAAGCTGTGAGGCTGATGCCAGTGGCCTGGGGAGCAGTGGGGTGGCCTGCAGTTTCATCACATGACTCTGAACGGTACGTGACTTGAAACACAGGATCCGTTGTTCTGGAACATTCTGTCTGAGAGTGGTAGACCACAGCTGACCACACGTAATGGAAACCACGCAGCAAAAGGAGAATCCACACCCACCCATCCTGCTGCAGAGGGGAGGCCCAGCCAGGTTCTGCTGGCCCAGAGAGGGGCCAAGTGCCCAGGGCTTCACAACCCTTGGCCTGGTATGAGGAGTCTGACTTGGCTGCTTCCTGGACCAGTGCATGGGGTGGGGGGAAGCAATGGAATACACCCCTGGTGTCCAGCAGGGTGCAGGATTCTTCACAGTCTGTGCAGCTAAACTAGTCAATTTTAGACACAGACATGTGTGACCATGTCGTCGTACCCCTCAGAGGTAGGGTATCCTAGGGACCCCCCTGCTGCCTGGATGTCCTCCCATGGACAGCCCTCACCCTGCACTGCCCGCTCCCAGCCTCCCACACTCACTAGAGAAACAGCTCTTCCAGGGCGCTGTGCGGATTCAGCTGAAAGGCATCCAGGAAGCAGGGCAGGGGGCAGCACTGGGGCAGGAACACGCACTCGCCAGGGTGTACCTTCGGGATGTCCTGCAGCGACACCGTGAACTTCTCCACCAGTAGCCTGGCAATACAAGGGCATGGGACAGGGTCAGAGGCCATCAGGGTCCCTTCAGGGAGGGGTGGGTGCTCCCTGCCCTGTGCCCTGTAGATGGGGAAGGACAGCGCCATCAGCTGACAGAAGGAGAGCTCACACTGGCCTGTTCAGCGTGCACCCCAACCCCTCCAGAGTACCAGCTTGGGGCCTTGGTGCCCACATGCCCACCCTCATTGGTCTGCTCAGGTCAAACCTCCACACCATGTTTTCAGTGCCAGGTATTAAAGGTTGAGCCAAGGTGGGACCACCTGGAATCCCAGCACTTGGGGGGCTGAGGCAGGAGGATTGTCTTGAGTTTGAGGCCAGCGTGGGCTATACGGCCAACAGACTCTGTCTCAGCTACCCTCCTTCACAAACATCTTAAGAATAATCAAAACCTAGCAGGGTCACCTGGGCACAGTACTGAACTCTCGAGGTGGGCCGAACAGCATGTCCATGGCTGTGTCCACGTGTGTGAGAACACACACTCGTGTGCAAAGTCATCGCTCTCATCCAGAGGCAATGCAGCAAGACCGCCTCCAGGGCTGGAGCCGTGGACAGTGGCAGACCCAGCACTAATGCATCTTTTCCATAACTAAGTTCCTATCACACACCGGCTGCAACTTATAGCAAAACCATGATTTCTTTTTTTCTCCTTCACAAGTCCACAGACGTGTTCTTCCACAGATCCTGGCACTTGGGTGCCCATTTCTCTCTTTCCCAAAGTGAGAACAATTCCCCCTTTCACTCAGACGAAGTGCTTCACACTTCTCAGGCAGATCTGAGTCACCGCCTCAGCTCTGAACCTGAGGTACCAAGAAGAATGGGGTTATTTGAACACAAGCCCTGCAACCCTGCCACAGGCAGTCTGATAATCCAGAGTGACTAAGGGGCAGGTGGCAAGTGCAGGGGGAACATGCGGGACGGAGGCTGACTCGGGCCCCAGCAGCGCTCAGTACAGAACCTGTGAACTGCTGAGCTTTGGAGTCTTCCATTTAATGGTTTCTGACAGTGGGTAACTGTGGGGAGCTAGAAAAATGGAGCCCAAAGGGGTGACAGCTCTCATGTGGACACACACACACACACA
>PVJA010018667.1:0-10465 GCA_004027025.1 Myocastor coypus
TAATTAATTAAATTTAAAAAAACAGAACAAGATCAAAAACCAACCTAATATCCAACCTTAGAAAAATATTCAAGCTCTAGAAAAATCCAAGCTCAAACCTCATATAAGGATAAAAACTGTAAAGACCAAACAGAAATTAATATAATGGAACCTAAGAAAATAATACCAAAAAATCTGAATCAAAGAGTTGGTTCTTTAAAAGATTAAATAAAATTGACAAACCTTTAGTGAAATTTATCACAAAAAGGAAAGAAAAGACTCAATGCTATTAGAAGTGAAAAGGGCAAAATCACAACAGACCCTGAAGAAATACAGAAGATTGTTAATATTTACTTTGAGGACCTGTATTCTGATAAAACAAAAACCATACAAGAAATACACAAACTCTTAGACACATATAAATTAGCAAAGCTAAATCAAGAAGATAGAACAGGGCTAGCCAAATAGTGTAGTGGACTAAAGTGCCTGCTTAGGCAGACACAGGGGCTGGAGGTTCTATCCTCAGGCCTGCCATGCCGGCCCCTCCTCCAGGTTGCACTGAGATTGCAACTGAGACTGGGCTTGGTGGTGTGTGCCCGTAATCCCAGCATGTGGGGGGCTGTAAACAGGAGGATCACTATGAGTCCTATCTATGTAGTGAGACCCTGTAGACACTGTAGACCCTTTCCTAAAATACAAAAAGAAAGAAAGAAAGAAAGAAAGAAAGAAAGAAAGAAAAGAAAAGAAACTTTAAAAAGTAAAAAAAAAAAGAATAAAGGGCAAGTAAATTTCAAAAAATAATAATAATAAATAGCATTCCTATACACAAATAACAACTCACTGAGAGAGAAATTATGGAAACAACACCTTTCACAATAACATTGGGAAAGATACAGAGAGAGAGAGAGAGAGAGAGAGAGAGAGAAGATCAAGTTCTAGGAATTAATGTAGCAAAGGAAGTAAAAGAGCTTTACATTCAAAATAACACTACTCTGAGAAAGGAAACTGAAGATTATGTCAGAAAATGGAAAAATACCCTTTTCTTGGGTACGAAGAAAACAATATAATGAAAATGGTCATACTTTCAAAATTGTCATACAGATTTAATGCTATCCCAATGAAAATACCAATAGCTTATCTCACAAAATTAGAGGATACAACTGAAAATTCTTTTGGAATCAGAAGAAACCTAGAATAGACAAAGCAATTCTTAGCAAGGTGAGAGGCATCACCATCCCTGACTTAGAATTATACCACAAAGGTATGAATTTAAAAAGGGCAGGGAGAGGCTGGGGAGATAGCTCCGTGGTACAAGTGCCTGCCTGGCAAGTGCAAGATCGTGAGTTCAAGCCCTGGTCCTAAAAAAAAAAAAAAAAAAAAACGGAGGGGAAGCAGGGACAGCGACAGAGGCCTGGAGAGATAGCTCAGTGAATAAACACCAATCTGGCAAGTATAAGGACTTGAGTTCAATCCCTGGCCCCACACGCCAGATGCACCGTCTCAGCCCCGGATGCCTGGACACACTGTCTTTGCCCTGGTTCCCTGGGTGTGCCATTTTGGCCCCGGATGCAATATAAATAAATAAATAAATAAATAAATAAATAAATAAATAAATAAGACATAGTACTGGGGGAAAAACAGACCCAAGGATCAATGCAACACATTAGAAGATGCAAAAATACCTTGTTTTTGACCAAGGCACCAAACACTTTCACTAGGAGAAAGCCTCAGTAGTACATGGTGCTGGAAAAACTAGTTTTCCACAAAATTAAAACTAGACCCATATCTTTTACCATGTGCTAAGCTAAAATCAAAATGGATCAAAGATCTAAATATTACAACAGAAGCAGCAGAGGCTGGGGAGATAGCTCGTAGCACAAGTGCAAGCTCGGCAAGTGCAAGGTCGTGAGCTCAAACCCAGTCCCAGAAAAAAAAAAAAAAAAAAAAAAAGACTAAATTTGGGGCTAGTGAGATAGCTCAGCCATCTAAAGTGCCTGCTTAGGCAAGCTTAGGCAACTGCAGTGAGCGAGGTTCGGTCCCCAGCACCACATGCTGCACTAGCCCCAGCCCCAGGGCAGCCTGAGGAGGTGCTTACTTATTTACTTATAATAAATAAATAAATAAACCTTTAAAAAGAAAACGGAAACAGCACTAACTGCTGGAACATGGATGAGGTAAAATTCTTGAAGACACTGATATAGACAAAGATGCTTTGAACAAAAATTTGATCATACAGGAAATATAAAGAATCAACAACTGGGATCTCATCTTACCAAAAAGCGTTTGCACAGCAAAAGAAACCACTAACAGAGTAAGGTGACAACCCACAGTGTAGGAAAAAAAAAATTGCAGTTGTTTCTCAGACAAAAGACTAACAGTTAGAATGTATAAAGAACTGGGGGGAAAAAAATCAGGCCTTCCGAATTTAAAAATCCAGTTCAGGGGCCAGCAAGATAGCTCACCGATCTAAAGCTTCTGCTTAGGCAAGCTTAGGCAGCCACAGGGACCAAGGTTTGATCCCCGGCACCACATGCTGTGCCAGCCCCACCCCCAGGGCAGCCTGAGCCAGCCATAGCATGCATACATACATACATACATACATACATACATATATACATACAGTAAAAAAAAAATCCAGTCCAACACTGGGCATCTGAAATAAACAGACTCTTAAATACTATTTTTCAGATGAAGTAGAAACAGCAAATAAACATAAGAAAAAAATGTATGACATCACTGGTCCTTCAAGAGATGCAAATTACAACACTGACACCTCATTTCATTATACAAAGAACAGCTATTATCGAGAAATCAACCAACTGAAAATGCTTGTCGGTGGGAGTGTAGATTGGTACAAACACCACAGAAATCAGTGTGGAGATTTTTCAAAAAAAATAACTCTAGAGGTTCCGTTTGACCCAGCTATTCCCCTTCTTGTATCCTCCTGAAAGAATTAAAAGCATCATACCAAAGAGATACATGCATACCTATGTTTATAGCAGCACAATTTATAATAGCTAAATCTTGGAAGTCACCCAAATGCCAGTCAACTGATGAATGGATAAAGACGATGTGATTCTTTTGTACAACGGAATGTTACTCAGCCATAAAGAAGAATAATATTAAGACATTCATAGCCAAATGGGTGCAACCTGAGACTGTATTTTATGTGAAATAAGTTGGATACATGTTTGATTTTTTGTTTGTTTGTGTGTTTTGTACCCAGGATTGAACTCAGGACCTTGCTGTTGTCAGGCAGGCACTTATGCTGCTGAGCTAATTCCCCAGGTGGATACATACATTTAAATATCATTTTGTTCCTCTAGTATGAAAAACTGAAAGTCTAAATGAAAACCAAAATGTATGATAGATATTGAGAAATGAGAAGAAAATACTCAAGCCTGGCGTGGTGGCGCACACCTGTAATCCCAGCATGGGAGGCTGAAGCAGGAGAATTGATGTGAGTTCAAGACCAGCCTGGGCTACAAAAGTGAGCTCAAGGCCAGCCTGAACTGCACAGTGAGATCCTGTCCAAAAAGAAAAGAAAAGAAATGGAAAGGAAAGGAAAGGAAAGGAAAGAAAAGAAAAGAAAAGAAAGTACTCATGACTATTTGGGAACAAGGGAAATGGAGAAGAAAAGGAGGGACAAGAAAAAAAGAAATGAAAGGAACGTTTGGCAACAAAACTTTTGTAAATAAGGAAGGGAAGAGGAGTTGAAGGGAGTTAGGGGAGTGGAAAAAAAAGCAGCACTATATATCATGCACCGGTAAAAATTCCCCATTATGAATGCTGTCGTTATGCAGCCTTAAAATGTACCAATAAAAATGTACAATACAATAAAATAAATTTTATTTTATTTTATTTTATTGTCTTTTTGAGACAGGGTCTCGTTATGCAGTTGAGGCTGGCCTTGAGCTCACTTTTGTAGCACAGGCTGGTCTCGAACTCGCACCAATCCTTTTGCCTCAGCCTCCCGAGTGCTGGGATTAGAGGCATGAGTCACCATGCCCAGCTATGAAATAAATTTTAAACATCATCTAATATCTGAAAAAAGACCATCATCTAATAGCTGAACAAGCTGTAAATAACATAAATACTTTTTATATAAGTTTTTATGTGTCCTACAACTGTATTCAAAATATTTCCTATTGGAGTTATATTTCCTATATAGCTCCGTGGCACAAGTGCCTGCCTTGCAAGTGCAAGGTTGTGAGTTTGAACCCCAGCCCCACCAAAAAGAATGTGTTTTATTAGCAACAGGTAACACTAAAATTATGCTTGGATTACCTGTCATTCTTGTCTTTTAGATTTGTGCTACTTCTAATGTAACTTCAGTTACTGCTGTGCTCTCTCTCAAATAAATGATTGCTTTACAAAACAAAAAAAAAATATTTCCTATTATAGGTAGTTATAGGAAGAAAGAAATTTAGCACCTATAATAACTCACTATATGCACATGTGACTCACTGGAATTTTTAATAAAATTATTAAAAAACTATTTGAATTTCAACTGGGCCCTGCTATGAAAATTGCTTGAAATAAAACAAGACATAGTGAACAATTCAATAACAAAATTTCAGTTTCACCCAATGTACCGATTCACCTTTTTTTTTTTGTTTTTGTCTTTTTGAGACAAGATCACGTTATGTAGTTCAGGCTGACCTTGAGCTCACTTTTGTAGCCCAGGTGGGTCTCGAACTTGCACCAATCCGCCTGCTTCAGCCTCCTGAGTGCTGGGATTACAGGCGTGTGCTAACATGCCCAGCTTACCGATTCACTTTAGTACAATCTTTGTTTAGTTTTTTATTTATGTTTACATCATTGCTGAGCACAGTGATATACACAACACATCAATCTGCCTCTCTCATTAAACCAAGACAATTATGACTAACTGAATACAGACTCTGTAAACATTCTCTTACTACAGACTCTCTAAACTGAATAACAATATATGATGTGGGCGTCAACTTCCTCCTCTTCTGCCTCTGCTTGGTAGAACTGAAGAAAATGAGCTGAGGAGCTATAGGAAGTGTGTGGAACCGTGGTTGAATATGGCTGGGATATGGAATTGGTCTCACAATATGCAATATGTCAACTTTCAAAGAAAAGAAAGGGGAAAAGAAAAAAAGAGTAATGTTGATTTAGAAGGGTTAATGTTTAATTGTTTGATCAATCTTATATACCTATATGTATTAATCTAAATTGATCTGATGATGAAAATATGTAATATAGCCATTGTTAAATTTAAACAATAAAAAGTTGAAACTTGAAAAAAAAAAAAAAGGAATTAGTCCCAGCAATCACAGCATGAAGATGGCAGATAAGGCACATCCTAAACACTGAGTCAAGAAGTTGGAGTTAAAATTGAGTCTGAGAAGGGGCCAGGGAGATAGCTCAGCAGAATAAGCACCTGCCTGGCAAGCACAGTGTCCTGAATTCAATTCCAGGTACCAGAAAACAAAACAAAATTGAGTCTGAGGGCTGAGGCTATAGTATAAAGAAAAGAGTTGTGCTGGAAGATCTGTATGAGCACAGTGCAGAGATGGTCATTTAGGACTAAATGATCCAAGCAAAAGAAATGGGATAGATAAAGAAAACATGTTATCTATCCATGATGGAATCCCACTCTGCCATAAAGAAAGATAAAACTTGAGTGGTTTGTAAGAAAATTATTGCACCTAGAAGCCGGGTGTGGTAGTGTACACCTGTAATACCAGCCCTGGGAGGCTGAGGCAGGAGGATTGGTGTGAGTTCAAGACAAGCCTGGGCTGCAAGAGTGAGTTCAGTGCCAGCCTGAACTGCACAGCGGGACCCTGTCTCAAAAGGACAAAAAAAAAAAAAAAAGCATCAGACACACAAGCTTAAAAATCAATCACATGATTTCTCTTATATGAGAAATCTGGGGCCAGGGAGATAGCTCAGGGGTACAAGTGCCTGCCTGACAAGTGCAAGGTCTTGAGTTCAATCCCCAGCTGTGAGACAGAGAGAGACAGAGAGAGAGAGAGAGAGAGAGAGAGAGAGAGAGAGAGAGAGAGACAGAGACAGAGACAGAGACAGAGACAGAGACAGAGATTCAGAGTAAACATAATAATCAAAAATATAGATAATAGAAAACAGAAAGTAGGGAGATAAATCATACTCAAAGGGGAAAGGGGCCAAAGGTAGGGGAAGGGAAGAGAGAGGGGATAGAAAAGGCTAAAAAACAGAAGGATCAGTATGAGTCCCATCTGTGTAGAGACCCTGTGGACCCTGTACTAAATACATAAAAAAGATATACTATGCTTGTATCAACTTCCCACAAAGAATACAAACATTGTGTACTACACACATGTACTAATAAACTAAAAATTTAGACCAATATATTATTAATTCTAGGTTAACTGAATTTACTGGGTGAGATTTTCTGACACCCCTCTTCACAGAGAGGGTTAAACTAAGGGCCTCACCCAAGCAAAATATGTGCTCTACTCCAGAACTATATCCAGCTGAGTAATAGTTCTTTTTTTTTTTTTTACATTGAGTTTATCGGTACATTTTAGGTATACATAATGATCACACTGATCATAGGGAATTTGTACATAGTATATCTTGATTTTTTTTCCACTCCCCTACCCTTGGTTCAAACTCCCTTCCCCTTTACCCTCATTTACAAAACCTATGTTTCTATTTTTCCCATTTTTTTTCTTTCTTTTTTTCTTTTCCCGTCCTTCCTTTCCCCCTCAGCCCTGCCTAGATCTCCTTAACATTTAAACATTTTCAGGGGTGAGGAGATAGCTCAGTGGCTTAAGAACCTGCCTGGCAAGCATGGGGTCCTCATTTCAATCCTGGCACCTAAAATGAAACAAACAAACACATTTAAACATTTTCTTCCTAGTTCCCAATATCTGTATTACATTTTGGTCCTTACTTACACGTTCACTTTCTCATACCAGGGAAGCCCTGGTGTGCTTGATGGTTCTTGATGGGGCTATCTCATGGAGTTGTAGTCTGATAGAGTTATGAGAATTATTTCATTTTCTCCCTTTATGTCTATTTTCTTAGCTTTCTGTGAGAGACATATATGTTGTATTTATAATTAAAGCAAAAAGTTACCAACAGCTATTTAAATTTAGCAAAACAGACAATTGGGTAATGTCTTAGTTACATTTCTATCAAAGCTAAAGGAAGGAAGGCTTATTTAGCTCACGGATCATAGAAGGTTCAGTCCATAATCTGCTGATTCCAAGGCAAAGTAGTACATGGCAGAGGGGCAACCCTGGGTGGCATGAAGGATACCAATAGCAACAACAATACAGAAGGGACAAGACTCTTTCTTTCCCTTACATTGTATGCAGGCTACCTGCCCATGGCAGATGTAGCACTCACACCTTTAATGCCAACATTGGACCTTGAATTAATGAATCACAAGTCATAGATTCAGCCACCTTTGAAAAGCCCTTCCCCCATGACCACATGAGGCGGATTGTTAAGTTCAAACTCAGGGGGTCAGCAAGATGGTTCAGCAGTCTACAGCGCTTGCTTAGGACAGCTTAGGCAACCGCAGGGACCAAGGATTGACCCCTAGCACCACGTGCTGTGCCAGGCCCACCCCCAGGGCAGGCTGAGCTGGCCATAATTTAAAAAAAAAATTAAAAAAAAAAATCAAACTCAGCATGAAAATTTATTTATTGTGACCTTGTCTCAAAGTAAAACATACGTAGCTCCAGGTAGAGTACGTCCGGGTGTTCCCAAACCCCGCACCCATCCAAGTACACAAACAAAAAAGGAGGCAAAGCAAAGCAAAGAGCAAAGGAGAAAAGGCAAGCAGGAAGCTGGCCACTGTGTTCATGGAAAAATCATCCAGTACCATGAGGAACATATTCCTATGTCCAGAGGTTGGCATAGCAACCACGACCTGGCATACCCATGGAAACCCAACTGGCTTCTTTTGTTTTTTTCTGTATTTAGTACACGGTGTTCAGTGTCTCACTATGTAGATTGCACTTGTAGTGATCCTCCTGTTTTCAGCCTCCCAAGCGCTGGGATTACAGGCACACACTGCCACACCCAGTCTCAATAGCTGTCTCAGCGTCCCAGGTGCAGAACCGGCACCACAAGCTGGGATTGAATTCCAGGCGACCACTGTGCTCTGCCAATTGACGTTTGACACCACAATGCAAGGTATTAGTGATGTGGGTCCTTGAAGAGTGCTGCAGGTTTTTGCATTGGCTACACACAGTCATTAGCAACTGTGTTAAACTGAACAAGCCTCAGTTAACTTGAAGGCTTCATAGGTAAGTGGATGTAACTTGAAGATATACCCATAAGTGAAATGAGCCAGACCCACATTGTAAATATCGAATAGTCTCCCCAGTGTAAGAACTCTAAAGAAGAAACCAAAATGGAAAGGCATAACACAGTTAGATGGAAAGTGAGAACTTAAGGATTAAACAATAAAGCTAGAACAAGGAGAAAAGTTAGGAAACATGGCAGGAGCAAAACCACACATTTATACACACAAGATGGTTAAATCAACTGCCCTAAGAATCTCCATCAGGTTTTTGAAACTAGCAGTTAATTGGTAGAATTCTCACCCTGGCTAACTCTATATGCTGATATCTGTGAATCAAGCAACTACATTGAGGATAGCAATGTGTAGTGCTAAAACCACACTTGGAATATTTATGAGTCTGGTCTTCTAAATGCATACTGCTTCTTTTTTAACCTTATTTATTTATTTGCATTATGGCCGGCTCAGCCTGCCCTGGGGGTGGGGCTGGCACAGCATGTGGTGCTGGGGATTGAGCCGCAGTCTCTGAGCTTGACCTAAACTTTCCTAGGCAGATGCTTCAGACTGCTGAGCCATCTCGCCAGCCCAATATACTGCTTCTGATGTATCAATTATTGCTATACTCTCTCAAGTAAATGCTTGGTTAGTAAAATAGGTAATAAAAGAGAATAAGAGACAAGAAAAACATGACATAGGATTGACCTGCGACAATTTTGCTAATTGTGTGTGTGTGTGTGTGTGTGTGTGTGTGTATACGTAGGGATTGAACTCAGGCCCTTGCTCTTGCCAGGCAAGCGCTTATTCTACTGAGCTGTCTCCTGACCTGCTACAATTTTGTATATGGTTAGATTTCTAAATTTCTGTGTAAAAATGTGTAATTGTTTTTTATCACAATTCTATAGGGATTTATTACGATATCAACAATTGATGGAAAATACCGATTCCATGCTAAGACTAAGGCATTTGATATTCAGACAGATAGTGATGTTAAGCTCAAGTGCCTATGTTATAGCATAATAATATCACTAAGCTTCTCTTCTGGAGGGATAACAATTGAAGTTTGTTTTTGTTGTTATTGTTTTGTTTTGTTTGTTTGTAGGACCAGGGTTCAAACTCACCACCTTGCACTTGCCAGGCAGGCGCTTGTGCCACAGAGCTATCTCCCCAGCCCCAACAATTTAAGTTTGCTGGCCAAAAAATTAGAGAAAAAGAAGGGCTACAAGGATAGCCAATATTTGGGCCCTAGCCCTTCAAGGTCAGTGAGGACTCAGAACATAAGAGAGCCTGTACTGTAACATCCTGTAACTCAGTGGTGTCCTAAATTTTCTGTTCAAGGAGATTATGGGGCCACAGAGGAAAGGGATTGATGATGTATGATGTTCCTAAGGAGAGTCACCTAGAGAAAAAACATTGTCTCAGGCTTTCGCAGAGAGCAAACTGGTCAAGCAATGGCCGTGACTCATCCAGACGGCTGTCACTGACAGAAGTTCAACTTTATGAGAATTGTGAGCCAAAGCTGGCACGGAGATACCCAAGGCTCTCATCTATGAATAAACTGAGCAACAAATGTGGTTATGATAAAAATCAGTAAGAAGTCAGTTATCTTGGCAGATAACCCTTGGCTGCTAGCTCTCTTGATAAATAGGACCTCATCTGACCCGAAGCTCTGATTCATTCAATGTAATGTTGTTACATTGACATAACATTCCAAGAAGCAAAAATGACTTTTTTTGTGAAATTTCAAATGATTTCCATGAGGAGGAATGAAGACCTCTTGTTTTTCAGAAAGTAGAAATGCTTTATATTAAGGGATAAAATTACAAGAAATTTAAAGAGCTTGTTTTTGTGATTCTAAAATCAGTGAACAGTCCATCCCACAAAGTAGAATAAAGTTCCAATGAGCTAAGCAGAAGAGCCCCCAACCCCATCCCCTACTCACTCTGATCCTGGGGATTGAACCTATAGCCTTGTAACTGACCTAAATTCCTAATCCTTTTTAATTTTTTTAAGACAAGCTCTCCACAAGTCACCAAATTATTCAAAATGGTCTTAAACTTCCAGTTTTCCTGCCTCAGTCTTCCAGTGTTGGGATTACAGGGCTGTGTCACCATGTAGAGGGAAATTAGCTTTATAAAAAGCACAGGGCTCCTGTGCTCCGTATAACATTTGTGAGGACAACAATATGCAGTATCAACTATTGCGAATGTGCTACTAACA
>PVJA010018667.1:10565-39530 GCA_004027025.1 Myocastor coypus
TAAAAAAAAAAAAATAAAAAAAAAAAATAAAATGGAAGAAGCAGAAAGGAAAAAAAAACAGCAAACAGTGGCATGGGCATCACAATTACTTTCCTTGTAAGGCAAAAACAAAAACTGTTTGACATCAAATTATTTTTTTACCTTGGACTAAAGCAGAGGGAACTTTATATTCAAGTTGATTGAAATTGACCTGTTTGAAAAATGTGGTTATATCTCTGTTTCCTTTGAGGATCAGACAATTTAGTTTTGGTTTAATGAGGTGGAATTTTAGGATGAGGGGCTCTATTTTGACAAATGCAGCCCAAGGGGCTTAGTGTAGGAACTTATATCCAGTCATCCTTCTAATCTTTACCTACTTGCAAGAGGAAACAGCATAAAGCAAGTTTGTCAGAAGCATAAAACTGGGGCCTGGCGGGATGGCTCAGTGGTCTAAAGCGCCTGCTTGGAGAAGCTTGAGCGGCTTCAGGGACCGCGGTTCGATCCCTGGCACCACATGCTGCGCCGGCCCTGCCCTCGGGGCGGGCTGAGCTGGCCGTAAAAATGACTAAAAATGAGTGAATGAACAAGCAAAGGTTCTGAAACAAGAATAAAAAAAAAAAAAAGCATAAAACTAATGTGTCTATTATTTTTATTATTGTTTTTATTATTATGATGATTATTTTGAAACAAGGTCAAAACCTGCAGACGTTCTCTTGCCTCGGCCTCCAGGGTGGTGAAATTGCAGTGGGAACAGGGAAAAAAAAAATTTTTTTTGGACTAATTTTCCTTCCAGTGCAGAAAATGCTTTCTTTTGCCTAGAAAATACTTTTTTTTGCCTAGATAATCCTTTGAAAAATAGGGCAGGATCATCACCTTTTACATTTGTTTTTTAACTTTTATGGAAAGAGGTCCTGCTCCCAAGAGCGGGAAAATGCCAAGGAGAGGACAAATAGCAATTATGAAAAACAATTTAAAAGCCGTGCACTTGGGGTCACACTAATTGAAAGAGATGAATGCCCTGAGAGAGACAGGGACGCCCCGAGGTGAGGTACTATCCGAATCGGAAGCTCAAGTTCTCCTGGACTAGAACACTGCGCGGCCAGACCAGGTGCACAGCCATGAACCTTGCCCCGCCCCGCCCTCACGTCCCCACGCTCCGCCCCTTCCCCTACGTCCCCGGCTCTCAGACCCGCAGAGGTAAACTTTTGCGCCTTCCCCCACTGAGCCTGCGCGTGTTGGTGAGCGTTGCGCATGCGTAACATAGACTTCCCCCCACGCCCCCCACAACTTCCCTCCGCCGCCTGTTTTTTTTTTCTAGGACTGCTTCCGGGTCGAAAGGTTTGCTTCCGGAAAGCGGGAAGGCTGAAACGCGAAGGCTAAATTGGACCATTGTCACAGAGTTCTAAGTAAAGAAGGCTGTAGCCATGGACAGGTCAGTCGTGATAGTGACACCTGAGCCCGAAATCTTATCCTTTTTGCAGGTTGGCGGAATGAAATGAGTGAAGCCCGATTTCCAGAGGAAGCCGCGGGTGTCCTGAGGGTTGGCCACAGGATTCCCTTCCCGGCCGGGGAAATTTGGTAGTCCATGGAGGAGAGGCATCTTGTATGGGTGGGGGAGGGAACAAATGACAGCCCTGTCGGTTCCCCGCCCAACTCTGCGATCCGTTCGGCGACTGCACGCTGCCACTGAGATTCTGAGGTGGGCGGAGTGGGGTGGAGGGGCTTTGGACCGACCGGGTCGCCAGCCCCGGGTCGCAGAGCTGGCCAGGGACGCCCTGGGATCTCTCTGCCCAGCCTTGGTGCTTAAAAATGCCAGCGTCGAACGGATAGGTTCTTGCTATGGCCTGGTGATTACATTAATTACCTGAGACACTGATGAGTTGTTCATGGAACAGCTTAGGCTCCTGGAGTTCATTGTGTGGTGGAGGGCACAAACGAGAGGTGTGGCCTGATCAAAGTGTTTGGAACTGCAGTGTGTGTAAGGAAGAAGAAATTCAGTCCCGCTGTCACGGGAGGTATTCGGAAACCACTCAAATGAGGTTTGGTGGTGTGTGAATAATAATAGCACACTATAAATTCTCAAATACTGCCTATTACATAACTGCTGTTGTGCTACACATTAGATTATTGAGGCTTCAGAACACGCCTACGAACGCTGTAGTGTCATCCTTTATTCTTAGATAACAGGCAAAAAAAGATCTGAAGGAACTTGGTCAAAGTTAGGAAGCTAATACCATAGAGAAAAGAGCCGAGTTGCCAACGTAGAACTGTGTTTCCAGACTGGGAGAGACCGTTTGAGGAGTAAGCAGGTAATTCACCAGGTGAACAAAGGAGCAGAAGCAGGCTTCTGTAGGAGGAATGTGTTCCAGGGAGTAAGGATTAAAAAAAAAAAAAAATGCGTGTGTGCTTTGTGTACCCAAATGATTGCAGCGTGTGTTTGTGTGGCAGATCATAGGGCGGAACCCCAAAACTCGGCTCACATATCGTGTTAGGAAATATTCTGTATGCCAGAGAGAATGATGTGGAGATTTAAAGTGAAAGAGAAGCGTATTAGATTTTTGTGTGTTGGTGGTTGTTTTTATGCTTTTTTCAAACAAGGTTTCTTTATAGATTGTGAGAAATGCATCAGCAGGTAATGCTGTCCTCATACTAATAACAACATACTTAACACAAACTAGGACTGCTATGATGTCACTAGGTAACATTTTATGAGATCACTGTTGTGTTATGGGAAATGTGACCTTGAACTCCTAGTGATCCCCCTGCCTTAGCCTCCCAAGTTCTAGGACTACCAGCATGCACCACCATGCTGAGTTTAGATTCTTATTTTATTTTAGTACAGGGGTTTGTAAGTCTTAAAGGGTCTCACGAAGAGCTCGAATACAGGCGCGCCACCACGCCCAGTCTCAATCACTGTCTCACCCCAGGGCAGGGCCAGGGCAGGCACTGCACGCTGGGGATTGAACCAACCACTGACTGCCTAAGCAGGCACTGTAATCCACTGAGCTAGTTGGAGTGGGGCTGCCGCAGCATGTGGTGCCAGGAATTGAACCGTAGTCCCTGAGGTTGCCTAAGCTTTCCTAAGCAGGCACTTTAGACCACTGAACCATCTCATCATCTCACTATATGATCTGTTTCTAGATCTTCAGATGATGGGCCATCTGGAACATTGTGGCCTTAGAGGCTGTGGAGAGGGGGCTATGCATAGTGCATGATGGGAGTGGATAATCTGAAGGGTCATTTCTTTCTATTTATTAGAGTTCTTTTACTTACCCTCCCATCTCATCAGCTCATTTTTTCATAAATTTTTGTGGTTTAAAGTACAGTCATAGCTACATGGTTTTTTTTTTTTTTTTTGCAGAACCAGAGTTCGAACTCAGGACCTTGCACTTGGCAGGCAGGCACTTGTACCCCTGAGCTATCTCCCCGACCCTACATAATGTTCTTAGTCAATGGTAGATCCCATAATACAACAGTGATCTCATAAAATGTTACCTAGTGACATCATAGCAGTCCTAGTTTGTGTTAAGTATGTTGTTATTAGTATGAGGACAGCATTACCTGCTGATGCATTTCTCACAATCTGTCTCATCAAACAATGCATGACTGTTTTGTAGAGATTACAGAAGTCCTTTAGAGGTCTGCAGTTAAGGAACTTCTCGGTGCAACAGTGAAAAGACTTATGCAGCAGTTACTTAAAGTGTTTTAATATAGGTTCCAAGTGTTGGGATAATTCCATAGGACCGAATAGCATTATGAGTGTTAGAAAAATCGAAGAAGCCTGTATAGGTAAGACTTGTGGGATTTGAGGACCAAGGATCTGGAGCTGGAGTTCATGCTTAGCAAAAAGATCTGAACCTTGGCTGTTGGAGTAACTCAAGGTCTTTTGCATCAATTGTGATGATAAAGTTGCTTCAAATACTGCATTAAAGAAAAATTTTGATTATACTATTTTAGGAGTGGCTTTGGAGAGATGTTGTCACCTGTGATCCGAGAGCCAGAGGTAACATGGACTGCACGGAAGCAGAGTGCTCAAAAAAGGCTTTTAAGTATCCTTTGTATTTTAGGGATTATACAAAATTGTATGCTTTGAATCATTATATAGAATTTTCTTTTTATGAGAACTATTAAACATTAGCTTTAATAAAACATAGAACTATAATAATAAACTGTAGAAACTGTAGTTTAGTTCACTCCACAGACACTTTATTTGGTAAATGTAATGCTGTTAGTGAAATTAAGTGCAGTTATAATTTATATAACCCTTTATTTTTTTTTAAACTTTATTTATGTTAAGGTAGACTCAGCCTACCCTGGAGGTGGGGTTGGTGCAGCATGTGGTGTCAGGGATTGAATCGCGGTTGTTCCAGTTGCCTAAGCTTGCCTGAGCAGGTGGTATGTTGCCCTTTAAAACACATATTGTTGGCGGCTGGGGAGATAGCTCCATGGCCCAAGTGCCTGCCTGGCATGTGCAAGGTCATGAGTTAGAACCCTGGTCCCACACACACATAAAAAAGATATTGCTCTATAGCTATTATGTTATGAGTAGCATGTGCTGAGATTTAATTTCCATTTTGTTTGAGAGTTCTTAGGCCAGTGTACAGTCTACATTTGAGAATTTAAATTACAGAGGAAATTAGTTATTTACTTTGCATAGAAAAGATATTAGCCATAAAATCTTAGTTCTTGAAAAAAATGGATTCATATATTTTGTGTAGTAACATTGTAGTTAATTGTAACTTCAGTAATCTCTTTTTTACATGGAAAACTTTTCTTAACTCTTCTTGAAGTTCGAGCCTCCCATGATGAAAATCTTGGCAACACTACACCAAGAAACCAGATGATTCCTCGAACTCCTAGCTTATTTCGGCAGCATTGTGAGACTATTTTGCTTTACAAGTATTTAATAAACTAGGCACCTACCTGTTATCCCAGAACTATAAGAGCTGAGGCAGAAAGATCTATAAATTTGGACCCTGCCAGAGTGATTTTGTAGGGCCTGACTGAAAATAATTTTTAAAAAGCGCTAGGTATGTAACTCAGTGCAAAGGCCCTAAATTCAGTTCAGTCCCCAATACTGAGGAGAGAAGTGTTTAATAACAGTACTGTAGTGATAATAGCAGCTGGCATGTATTGTGCTCATAATAAATATTTGCTTGCAAAGCCGAGTGTGATGGTATGCACCTATAATCCCAGGACCTGAAAGACTAAGGCAAGAGGATTGCCGCAAGTTGGAGGCCAGCCTGAACTGTGTAGTAACACCTTGTCTCAAAAAGACTAAATGAAAAATACTTGGTTGCAATGTAAATAAGAAAGCACAAATTCTAATGATTATGATTATTTGTTAAACTGTCATGAACAAGGTATTGTATTTCACATAAGTATACAGTTAACTATGACATAGATACTCATTACTCCTATTTTACTAAAGCTCAAAGTGATACTTAGAAAAGTTAATATGGGTAAAAAGTTCTACTTAAATGATAGCTTTGTTTATCAAAGCACAAGACTGCATACTATACTGCATCAGTTTTTTTGTTGTTGTTGTTTTGTTTTGTCTTTTTGAGACAGGGTCTCGCTATGCAGTTCAGGCTGGCCTTGAGCTCACTTTGGTAGCCCAGGCTGGTCTAGAACTCACATCCATCCCCTGCCTCAGCCTCCCAAGTGCTGGGATTACAGGCATGTGCCACCACTCCCGGCAGTATTCTTTATAAAATTAGCTTATGAAAGATCCATTAGTGCTTTTTAAATCTGCTTATTATAATGAAACAGCTCTATTTGAAGTAAAGTTATCTCTGAATGACTCAAAAGCTTCAAAATTTAAAATTTAGAAAAATACATTAAACCTTTTTATCATAGAAATGTTAGCAGTATTTTATTAGAATGTTTGGTTAGTATTTATTGGGTTTTCATACTTGCTTTTGATGCTTGTATATCTTTTTTTTTTTTTTTTTTTTTTAAACCTCTTTTTTTGTAGTTACTCCATCAACCCGAAGCTTACCAAAACATCCAGATATTTCCTGCATCTTGGGAACAGAAGGACGATCTCCTCAGCTTACACAAACTTCAGGGTTTTTGGGAAATCTGTCTATGGTATGATAAATTAGTGCTAAAAATTCCTCCCTTGTTGGTGTGTGGCATAAAAGCCATTAAAGGAGAATTGAAATCATATTCTGAAAGTAACTCTAGGATATGTGATGGACATAATTGGCTACACACTTGAAAAACCTTTAGTATCTGATGACACAGGTAGAAGTTGACATCAGTGACATTTAAATGTACTGAATATAATACCCTTTCTTATCTGACAATTTGCTAAGCAAACAGGATACATTCTGGAATTGGTTTATGGTGGCTATAAAAATTAAGCCCATGGAGCCGGGCAGGATGGCTCAATGGTCTAAAGCGCCTACATAGGAAGGCTTAGGCACCTGCAGGGACCGCGGTTCAATCCCCGGCACCACATGCTGCGCCAGCCCTGCCCTCAGGGCAGGCTGAGCTGGCCATAAATAAATAAACAAACAAAAGTTCTGAAACAAGGGAAAAAAAATTAAGCCCAGTTTTGAAGCATGAAAAAGTAGAGCACTATGAGTAATAGATGAAAAATATAGTATGGAAGAAAAACATTGCCTGTGGGATCTGATAGTAGAGTCAAAACTGAATTAGGGGCTGGGGAGATAGCTCAGTGGCATAAGCTACAAGCAAGTGCAAGGTGTTGAGTTTGATCCCCAATGCGGAAAAAAGCTGGTGTCTGCTGCTGAATTGATTTCCTCGTGTGGGAAACCCTTCAGACATTCGATGACAGAAGTGATCTATGTTGTGAAAGTATAGAATTGGATTACTTTTTCTACTCAAAGCGATAAAAGAAGATTTGGGGAAAAATAGATGAGATGCTCATTAAGAACCACTGTCAGGGACCCAGCCAGATAGTTCAGCAGACTAAAGTGCCTGCTTAGGCAGAGGGCTGGGTTCTAACCCTCAGTGCTGGGCCAGCCCTGACCCTGAGGCGCACTGAGGTAGCAGTTGGCACCATGCACCTGCCTGTAATCCCAATACTCAGGAGGCTGAGCAAGAGGATCACTGTGTTCAAGGGTAGCCTGAACTATATATAGTGAGACCCTGTTTCAAAAAAAAAAAGAAAGAAAAACTTATTTATTTGGTACAGTATTTCATTGCAGAACTCAGACTCATAGTGATCCTCCTGTCTCAGCCTCCCCAGCACTCAGATTGCAAGCATGTACCGCCACACCCAGTTTTGGGGTGGCACAGCATGCGATGCCAGGGATCAAAACCAAGTCTTTGTGCTTGCCAGGCAGGCACTTAGATCACTGAGGTAGCTCACTTTTCCCGAGCCCCATAAGTTACTCTTTTAATCAAAGATATTTTCTGAATTTATTTTGCAACCTTAATGTCAGCCATAAAGCTCTCGTGGTTATAAGTTGCCCTGAAGTAAGTGAAAGGTGCTGTGCCAATGAGCTATATCCCTAGCTCTAACCCTTTTGGTTTTTATTTGGAAGGAGAATTTCCCAGAGTAGGCTCAAATTTGCAGTGCTCCTTCCTTAGCCTCCCAGAGTGCTGAAATTATAGGCTTGCTCCACCATGCCCTGCTCAGATGTTTTCCTGAAAATGAAATAGCATTGCTGTTTTTAGGATTTTACTTTGAAACCAGACCATTCCTATAATCCCAGTACTTGGGAGGCTGAGGCAGGGCACAAACTCAAGACTTGCCTGGGCTACATAGTGAGACCCTGTCTCAAAAAACAAAAGATTTTTAATTTGATCCTTAGACTAAGGGAATTAAATTACTTGGAAGTGAACTACTAATCACTTTCCAGTAGCAGAAACTAAGCTCTGGAAAGCCCAAAGTTATGACCTCCTGAACACATAGCTTCTCAGCACCCATCTCTAGCTGTTTTCCTCAGGGAGACTGATTTAAAGATAACATTTTGGGGCCTGGAGAGATAGCTCAGAGGAATAAGTACTGACCTGGCAAGTACAAGGATCTGAGTTCAACCCCCAGCCCCACATGCCAGGCACACTGTCTTGGTCCGGTCCCCTGGGTATACTGTCTCGGCCCCAGATGCAATTAAAAAAAATAAATAAATAAAATAAATAAATAAATAAATAAGTAAAGATAACATTTTGTTGTTGCTTATGCCTGGATTATAAAAAAAAAAAAAAAACTTTTTTTTTTTTTTCTTTTTTTGAAATAGAGTCTCACTGTGCAATTCAGGCTGACCTTGAGCTCACTTTAACCCAGGCTGGTCTTGAACTCGCACTGATCCTCCTGCCTCAGCCTCCCAAGTGCTGGGATAGCATACATCTTTTAAAAATAACAATAGGGCTACAAAACTTTTAAAATTCTTTCTCCTGATCTATGTCTTAGAGATCTAATTCCTTCCCACTAAGGGTTAGCATTCATATCCTGAGTGCTGAGGTTACAGGCGTGTGCCACCATTTCTGGCTCAATAAAAGATAACTTTTAAACATTTTTTATTATGGATATTTCAAACATGTTTAAAACATAAAATAATACAGTAAATCCTTATGTGTATATTGCCAAACCTCAACAATTACCAATTTGGTAATTATAACTAATTTTATTCATTAATATCTGAGTACATTTCCCCTGTATTACCTTAGAATGCCCAGATACTGTAGTTTCATGATGTATCTCTTTGAAATAATAAGAGTACTTTAATGTAAGTACAATATATTTAACCTATTGACCAGTCCATAGAGTGATTCTTTTTGTCATTTTAAATATATATGTAATATGTATATATATTATATAGGCATAGATCACTTAATGACAAGAATGCCTTCTGAAAATGTATGCTATGATTTCTATCCTATAAATATCATAAGTATACCTAATAAACTAAGGTGACTATTACTAATCTTGTGACACCACTGTCATATATATGGTCTGTTGCTGACCAGCATTTTATGTGGTACATGATTGTCACTAGTATAATATGAATTTCATTAAGTGTTCAGGTTACCTGTTTTGTCAGCTTTTTTATTTTATTTTTGGACTTATGTTGGTTTGGGTTTATTTTTGTCTCATTGGATTTTTTTGTTTAGAGTTTTTTTGAGACAGGATCTGGTTATGCTGTTCAGGCTTGTTTGAACTCTCTACGCAGGCCAGCCTGCTCTCTAGCCCTTAGCAATCCTGCCTCAGCCTTCTGAGTAGGATTACAGGGGTGCCCCACCACATCTGGTTTATATATTGTATAAATCAGGATCCAAGTAAAGTCAACATATTTCACATATACTTTGCTTTTTTAAGTCTTCCCTCTTCGCTTTATTACCATTAATTTATTGAAGAAAATGGGTTATGTGTCCTGTTCCCCAGAAGTGAAAAATTTAGACTAACATACAGATAGAACTCTATTTTATCTGTTCTTAATATCAGCTTAAATTTTACAAAATGCTACCTTCATAGGCCTTTTAAAAAATTATGGAGTAGTGGGCTGACGAGACAGCTCAGCGTGCAAAATACCTGCTTAGGCAACCATAGGGACTGCAGTTCGATCCCCAGCACCACATGCTGTACCAGCCCCATCCCCAGGGCAGGCTGAGCCGGCCATAACATAAATAAATATAACAAATAGATAAAGTTTTTTTTTTTTTTTAAAGTATGGAGTAGTACGCAGAAGAAACTACTTTAAAACCTATTATTTCTTGCTGGGCGTGGTGGCGCACGCCTGTAATCCCAGTACTCGGGAGGCTGAGGCAGGAGGATTGTTGCAAGTTCGAGACCAGCCTGGGCTACAAAAGTGAGCTCAGGACCAGCCTCAACTGCATAGCGAGACCCTGTCTCAAAAAGACAAAAACAAACAAACAAACAAAAAAACCCCTATTATTTCTTTAACAAAAAGTAAAACAATAGAATAAAAAGTTCTTTTAGAAGTTTTTAAAAGTCTTACTGTTAAAAATAAAAATCTTACTGTTAAAGCATTTATTCATTTTAATCACTGTCACTCTTGTGGGCTTTTGTTGTTAGGTAACGAATCTAGATGACAGTAACTGGACAGCTACATTCGCAGCCCAGCATTTAGGGCTCTTCACGAAAACAGAGCCCAACAGTGTCACAGAGGAGGTCAGCACAGTTATGTTACGTGAAGATGATCCTGGAGAAGCTGGTAAGATGGCTTAGTGACAGTGGCTTTTCCTTTACTACGGAAGAAGCTATCTCCTGTCATTTTTGAATGTCATTAGTATATGTTACTGTATGAATATGTATCATTAATATATAAATGCATTAATATATTGATATAAATATATGGGGGCTGGGAAAATAGCTCTGTGGCACAAGTGCCTGCCTGGCAAGTGCAGGGTTGTGAGTTTGAACCCCGGTCCCGTAAAAAAATAAATACCAGAAGAGATGCCAATTATAGGTGAAGATAAACACTGATATAAATATATGATACCTTTGTAATATAAATATGTGCAATAGAAGATATTTCTTTTAGGAGGAGTAGCTTCAAAAGAAATGTTTTTTTCTAAGTTCTAGATACTAAGTCTGAGATGAAGGTGTGAGTATACACCTGTTAATAGCAACACTTGGAGGCTGAGGCAGCAGGCTCACCAAGATTTGAGGCCAGCCTGGGCTACATTATTTATTTGGTGTAGGTTCTTGCTATATAGCTCAAACTCTTCATCTTCTGCCTCAGTCTCCCCAGTGCTGGGATTGCAGGCATGCGCCACCACAGCTGGTTTCATGCACCACCTCATCTGGCTTTGGTGGCCCACATGGTGCGCTTGGTTCCAGGGCTAGCACGACATGGTACTAGGGACTGAATCCAGTGCCTTGTGCTTGCCCAGCAGGCATTTAGGCTGCTGAGCTGTCTCACCAGCCAGGGATTTAGTTGTTTATTTGGTTCTTTTTCTTCTTGTATTTAGTGCAGTGTTTGTGGGATCTCACTACACAGATCAGACTCCTAGTAATTCTCCTTTTTCCAGCCTTCCAGGTGCTGAGATTACAGGCATGTTCCACTAGGCTGTCTCAAGTCTCAGTAAAGGGATGGGAGGTGGAGGTGAAGAAAATGGGGGTGGGGTTGGGGGATGGGACACAACACGACTGCATGCTGGGGATCGAATGCTGGAGATCAAACCACGGTCCCTGTGGCTTTAGTGTTTTGCTTTTTTCTTTTTTGGTGGTGTTACCAGGGATTGAACTCAGGACTATTTTTTCTTGCTAGGCAAGCACCTATTACACTGAGCTATCTCCCTGTCCCCTATTTTTAATGTAACTGTTTTGATGTGTTTTGTTTTGGCCTGGACAGCAATACTGTTTGTTTTTGTTTTCAGGTAATATTGTGACCTTGTAGTTTTCACTTGGTTGTTACCATTCCCGTATGGAAAGCACCATTTGTTTTATTATCTGTGTACTTACATATTATTATGTTAGCTTCTCATCATTATCCTGTCATTATAACCTACCATAGATAAGTGCTAGTCAGTGTGCTTCACATTTATAATCCTTAACTCCCGTGGTCCTCACCATACCATGATCCACTAAAGAGTAACAATAATTACTCCCATTTTAGAGAACTGGAGCCAGGTATAGTATTGTGTAACTGTAATCCCAGCTCTGGGAGGCTGAGGTGGAGCATGATGAATTTGAGGCCAACCTTGACAACATAGCAAGACACTGGAGAAAGAGAGAGAGAGAAAAAAGAAACAGAAAATATAGGAAAAGGATGCTTAAGGTCATCCAGCTACTAAGTGATTGCAGCAGGATTTCAAACTAAACAATTTGATTCCAGAGTGCTACTCTATTTTGTTGGTTTTTTGAGCCAGTGTCTCACTGTGTAGTTAAGGCTAGCCTTGAGCTCACTGTGTAGCCTGGGCTTTCCTCAAACTTGTGGTGATCCTCCTGCCTCAGCCTCACAAGTGCTGTAATTACAGGTATGTGCCAGATCCGTACTAATGATATTGTGATAACCATTACAGTCGTCCCTTGCTATTTTGCAGTTTGATGGTCATGGACTCACTGTTTCAGAGGTTTTCAAAAAACATTAATCTAGCCGGGTGTGGTGGTGCATGCCTGTAATCTTAGCACTTAGGAGGCTGAGGCAGGAGGATCACTGTAAGTTCAAGACCATCCTGGGCTACAAAAGTGAGCTCAAGGCCAGCCTGAACTGCATAGCGAGACCCTGTCTCAAAAAGACAAAAAAAAAAAACCCCATTAATCTAAATTATTTATCACATTGGGCCAGCCGGATAGCTCAGCAGACTTAGGCAGAGAGCAGCAGCCAGGGTCTGTGGCCTCGCCCCTGGGACACACTGAGATGATGATTAAGGCTTATATGGTTGGGGGCCAGGGAGATAGGTCCATGGCACAAGTGCCTGCCTGGCAAGTGCAAGGTTGTAAGTTCAAACCCTGGTCCCACAAAAAAAAAAAAAAAGACTTATATGGCTACAAATCCAGTGCTTGGGAGGCTGAAAACTGGAGAATCACTACAAGTGTGATATATGTAAGTGAGACCCTGAAGACCTTGTACTAAATATGTAATACATAATTTATCGCAAATGTTTTGCTATGTTGCAGGATTTTGCAGTACCATACAGTATATATACGTTGTTGAAATTATGTAGGTTTATAAGATTAGAAAATGGTTAAGAACATTAGAAGTGTATTTTATTTTATTTTATTTATTTATTTATTTGGTGCAACCGAGGATGGAACTCAGGATCTTGCACTTACCAAGCAAGCTTTTATTCTACTGAGCTGTCTCCTTTAGTTTTCTTTTTTTCTTTTTTTAAGAAGTGTTAAAGGTATGGAATAGGTTTATAAGAGTGTGGGAAGGGTTTATAAAGCATTAAAGTAGATATAAATATTAAAATAAATATAACTTTGGTACTTTGCTTATTTTCACCTATCACTGGTGTGTTTGGAGTTTAACCCCTGTAATAAGTGGGCAACGCTGTATTTTGTTATAGTATCTTCCAAAAGTAGCTACTGATGTGTTCAGTGACTATTTTTTCTTTATAAAATACAAGAATTAATTTTAAAGGTGAGACCTTAAGTATTGTACAGTGTTGTACTGCAGTGTATACATGCTTCCTGAGTATAGCATATTTAGTGTCTATTATAACTCTAAGCTAGTTTTACATAGTATGTTTAAAATATATGTCAGATGCTCTAAAAATGTGGTCTTGCTTTTGTGGCATTGCTAATTGTCTTAATAACTTTTGTTTCATTGCTGAGACAAAATATCCAACGTCTGAAATTAAGAAAGGAGCTCACAGTTTGTGGAGATTTCAGTCCGTTATTATCTGGCAGCACAGGAGGATGGCATAGCAGAGGGGGAACAGTTCCTGGCTGCTGAATCCAGCAAAAGCCACAAAAGCAAAAAGTGAGGAGCGAGAGAGCAAGCCTTTCTGTCCCTTAATGTATGTGGGCTACCTGCTTCAGGGTGAATGTGGTACAATCCCAGCAATGGACCATGCATCAGTCAAAACCCCTAGAAGCCCAAAGAGCCGGGGAGATAGCTCCATGGCATAAGTGCCTGCCTGGCAAGTGAAAAAAAAAAAAAAAAAAAAAAGCCTCTAGAAGCCCACCCCCATGACTGCATGAGGCTTTTGGAGGACATCTCAACACAAATCATAAGAGTAATACAGAGAACACTAACTTCTATTTTTAGGATCTTAATGGGCTTATAGATATTGAAAGAAATAAAGGCCTACCTCAAAATTTTAAACTTTTGTATATCAAAAGATAATCAGTAATCTAAAAAAAGCAGTCAGCCAAGTATGGTGGCACACCAGCACTTGGGAGGCTGAGGCAGGAGGATCAGCGCAAGTTCAAGACCAGACTGGGCTACAAAAGTAAGCTCAAGGCCAGCCTGAACTGCATAGCAAGACACTGTCTCAAAAAGATATAAATAAATAAATTAAATAAATAAATAAAGCAAGCAATTGGATAGGATGAAAGAAAATACAAACTGCAGGGGTTGGGGAAGATAACTATGGCACAAGTGCCTGCCTGGCAAGTGCAAGGTCATGAGTTCAAACCCTAGTACTACAAAAAAGAGAAAAAATACATACATTTCTGTGGGGCGGGGGGGTACTGGGGCCATGAGCTTTCCACTGAGCTACATCCCAGCTTTTTTATTTTGTATTTTTAGGTTAGAGTTACTAAGTTGCCCAGGTTGGGCTCAGACTTGTGATTGCTCCAGCCTCAGTCTCCTAGAGTGCAGGGATTACAGTCATACACCATCACATCTGGCTGGAAATTGTGTATCTGATAGGTTCATATCCAGAATACTTAAAAAACTCCTATACCTCAACAAGAAGCCATCAGCTCAATTTAAAAAATGCCAAGGAACCTGTATATATATTTTTCTAAAGATGTACACATGACCAATAAGCACAGCAGAAGTTCTCTCTCTCTTTTTTTTTTTTTTTTTTGGTAGAACCAGGGATTGAATTTAGGACCTTGCAGTTGCCAGGCAGGCACTTGTGCCCCTGAGCTATCTTCCCCAGTCCCAGGGTTCTCAGTATCACCATAGTCATTAGAGAAAGGTAGGCCAAAACCAGAGAACTATTGAAAATGATAGAGACATCAAATTGTGTGCTGTTGTAAATGTCAACTGGTATAGCCACTCTCAAGCAGTATGGCAATTTCTCATAGAATTGCCATATGTGAATCCACCTAAGGGTATGCCCAAAAGAATATAACAGGTTCTCAAATAGCTGTATATATTTATAACTTCATTCCTTGTTGCCAAAAGGGGAGCACAACCCAGATACCCATTGCTAGAGGAGACAAACTCAATGGAGTATCATTTAGTAGGAAAGGAAGGACATTCTGGTGTAAGCTGCAATTGGGTGAACATTCAGGACATTCTGCTAGGTCAGTGTACCAGGTACAAAAGAGACAAATACTGTATGGTTCCATTTGTCGGCAGAAAGTAGATGGATGTCTGCCTGGGTGGGGAACGGGTAGGGACCCACCTGTGGATGGACACTGGTGATGGGCCAGCAGGGTGGAGATCTGCACAGCCCCTGACCTGCACATTTCAAAATGGTTACAGTGGAGAGCCGGGCGTGGTGGCTCACGCCTGTAATCCCAGCACTTGGGAGGCTGAGGCAGGAGGATTGGTGCGAGTTCGAGACCAGCCTCGGCTACAAAAGTGAGCGCAGGACCAGCCTCAACTGCATAGCGAGACCCTGTCTCAAAAAAGACAAAAAAAAAAAAAAAAAAAAAAAAAAAAAAAATGGTTACAGTGGTAAACTGCATGTTCTGTGTATTTTACCAGTTAGATTCTTAATTATAGCTATGCTTTATGTTTTTAAACAAATTGTCTGTTGTTGTCACTTTTCTTTATTCCTGTTCCTTTTTATGTGTTTTAGCCTCATCAAGCATGTTTCCTGATTTCCTGCAATCTTTTCTGAAGCATTCTTTATCTACAGTTTTTGACCTTGTAGAAGAATATGAAAATATTTGTAGCAATCAGGTAAGCTAATTTTACTTTAGCATTAGTCAAACTTCAGTCCCTGTAGCTTTTTGAACAGCACCAACCCACTTTTCCACACTGTGCTTAGGAGAGGTGTTTGAGAGGCACAGGGACAGGAGAGGCCCAAGCATCTCTGCTCTTTATATAGTAAAGCTCTGTAGAAAATGTCTTTTGGAAGAAAAGAAATCTGCTTTTTAAAAAAAGCCTAAAATATACAAAGAATTTGTAGAACTCAACAATAAAAAAACTGAACCACAAAGAGAAAAAAGCAGGCCAGGCACCGTACCAAGGATGTTATGCAGATGGCAAAAAGCAGATGAAAAAAAGTGCTTCACATCAGGTATTATCAGGGGATTGCAAATAAAAGCCAGGCGCTGTCTTCTACTTATTCAGTGGCAGAAATGCAAAATACTGTGACACCACCAAAATCTGAGAATGCAGAGCAGCAATCAGAAGTTTTACTCACTGATAAGGAGAATACAAAATGGCCATCTGTTAGTTTCTTACAAAATTAAGGCTGCTCTTACTGTATGATCCAGTACTTAGGCTTTTTGGCATATAACCATGTTTGTTTGAGACAGCATCTCATGTAGTTCAGACTAGCCTTGAGCTCATTATATAGTGCAGACTGGCCTTGAACTCACCACTATCCTGCCTTAAGTGCTAGGGTTACAGGCATGTGCCACACTCTTGGCTGAAGTTGGTAAATGAGTCAACTGTAATTCCTCCAATAAATGCAGTAGTATTTAGTGTGAGGGAGAATGAGCTATTAAGCCATGAAGAACCATTTTTGATTTTAAGGTAGGGTTGTTCAGTGTAGTCCAGGCTTCCTAAGACTTGGGATCTCGCCTTAGTCTCCCAAGCTGAGACTGCAGGTTTGCACCACCACAACCTGCAATAGAGGAATCTTGAAAGCATATTGTTAATGAAAGAAAGCAATCTGAAAAGGTTATATACTTTATGATTCCAACTATTCTATATCCTGGAAAACGTAAAACTGAAGGGAGTAGGAAGATTACTGGCAAGGGCCAGCGAGATAGCTCAGTGGGCTAAGTACCTGCTTGGCAAGCACAGGGATCAGGATTCAATCCCTGGTTCCACAGGCCTTGCCAGCCCTGCTCCCAGGGCTGACTGAGCCAGCGACCAAGTCCATGGGTGGTGGCGCCTGCCTATAATCCCAGTTCTGGGGAGGCTAGAAATAGGAGTGTTTATGAGTCCGAGCTGTGAGTGAGACCCTGCACCAAATACATTTTTAAAAAGAAAGACTGCTGGCAGTTATTAGGGAAGGAAGGGTGGGTGGCCTGGGCACAGAGAGACTTGGAGCAGTGCAAGTGTACTGCAACATGCATGCATGATAGTGGGTGTAAATCTGCATGTGGCTGTTAGAATCTGAGCAGTGTACCACTCGGCGCAAACCCTAATGTTGATAATGAGGGTCAGTTAGGTTTATTGACTATAAGTGTAGCATTCTAGTGCAAGATACTGATGGAGAGGAACGGAGACCATGCATGCCTGGGAACAGGGGTATATTCCATTCAGTTTGCTGTAAACCTGATAACTGCTCTAAAATAAAATCTATTAAAGCAGAACATAAACTACTGAATTTAAAAATCATCAAAGGGCCAGCCAGATGGCTCATCAGACTGCCGGCCCTGCCCCTGGGGTGCTTTGAGAAGACTAAGACTGGCCGTGGTGTTGCATGCTTCTAATCCCAGAGTTTGGAAGGCTAAAAACAGAAAGATCACTATGAGTCAGATCTATATTTTGAGACCCTATAGACCCTGTACTAAATAAATAAAATTTTAAAAAAATCATTGCAGCTCAGTGCAGTGCCATGCACATATATTCCCACCTACTTGGGAAGCTGAGGCAGGAAAATTGTGAATTTGAAGCCAGCTAGACAACACACAGCAAAACTTGTCTCAAAAAATAAAAAAGAGCCAGCTAAATAGCTCAGTGGATTAAAGTACCTGCAAACAGGTGCAAGAGCTAGGGTTTGATCCCTGGGCCTGTGATGCTGACCCGGCCTAGCTCCCAGGGCACACTGAGACAGCAACTGAGACTGGGCATGGTGAAGCGTGCCTATAATCCCAGCTCTTGGGAGGCTATAAACAGGTAGATCAGTATTAGTCCAATCTAGGGGCTGGGGAGATACCACCATAGCACAAGTGCCTGCCTGGCAAGTGCAAAGTTGTGAGTTCAGACACCATCCCACACAAAAACAAAATTAGTCCAGTCTAGTAGTGAGACCCTGTATACACTGTAGACCCTTCACTAAAATACAGTAAATAAATAAATGTGGTGGTGCTGCCTGCAATTCCAGCATTTGGTGAAGCTGAGGCAGGAGGATTGATGTGAGTTTGAGACCAGCCTGAGCTACAAAAGTGAGCTCAAGGCCAGCCTAAGCTGCATAGCGAGACCCTGTCTCGGAAGGACAAAAATAGAGTAATATGAATAAAAATTAGAAGAGCCAATAACTACAAAGACAACATGCAATGTATCAATTTTTTTTTTTTTTTGTCTTTTTGAGATAGGGTCTCGCTATGCAGTTCAGGCTGGCCTTGGGCTCACTTTTGTAGCCCAGGCTGATCTCGAACTCCCACTGATCCTCCTGCCTCAGCCTCCCGAGTGCTGGGATTACAGGCGTGCGCCACCACGCCTGGTGTATATCAATTATTGTAACTGTTCTACTAACCTGTTTTGAAACTGTTTCATTGCTACTTTATCTTTTTTTCTCATTAAAATGGTATTTTTTTTTTTAAAGGCATAGCCAGGGACTGACGAGATAGCTCAGCAGTCTGAAGTGTCCACTTAGGCAAGCTTAGGCAACCGCAGAAACTGCAGTTCAGTCCCTGGTACCACGTGCTGTGACAGCCCCACCCCCAGGGCAAGCTGAGCCAGCCATAACATAAATAAAGTTTAAAAAAGAAAAAGAAAAAGGAGTATCCAACTTTTGGGGTAGGGAATTTTTTTTAGAGACAGGGTCTCCCAGATTAGCCTCAAACTCACAGATGTCCTCCTTCCTCAGCCTCATAAGTGCTAGAACTATAGGCATGTGCCACCATGCCCAGCTAGCCAATATTTTTGAGCATTTAACATTTCATTAATCTCTGAATTGTTCCATTATAAAGCAGTAGCTTCATTGAATTAAAAAAAAAAACTTAAAGGATAAGAAAACCTATTGTAAATGTTTAGTTTTGAATTCTCTCAAGTAAAGAAGTTCTGCTGAAGATAGAGAGAGGGAAGCAAGCAGGAGGGGACATTAAACGAATAAAGAGATGTTTTATGTGCACATCAGCTCCTTAGGACAGATGTAGTCATTTTGCAGTACAAACCTATACTAATAAAAATAAACATTTTGCAAAAATGTAGAGAGGTTGTACTATTTATAACTTAGGAAAAAATGTTTCTTTTACCCTGGGGTTTTTTGTTGTTGTTATTTTGTTTTGTTTTTTGTGCTTTTGAGACAGAATCTCACTATGCAGTTCAAGCTGGCCCTGAGCTCACTTTTAGAGCCCAAGCTGGTGTCGAACTCACACCTGATCCTCTTGCCTCTACCTCCCAAGTGCTGAGATTATAGGCATGCGCCACTACCCTGGGTTCTTTTTTTTTTTGCTTTTTGAGACAGGGTCTCACTGTGCAGTTCAGGCTGGCTTTGAGCTCACTTTTGTAGCCCAGGCTGGTCTCGAACTCAACGATCCTCCTGCCTCAGCCTCCCAAGTGCTGGGATTACAGGCCTGAGCCACCACGCCCGGCTACCCTGTGTTCTTAAACTATTCTGTAAAACAATTTTTTGTATCTCCGGGGAGAGGTTCATACCTTTCATTAGATTCTTATGTACGCTTCAGTCCGAAAAAGGGTTTAAGACCACTAAATGGAGTAAAGAGGAAGTTGAATAGTTTTGTTTAGAAATAACATGTTTGGATATCAGTCTTAAGAAGATATCTGTCTTAAAAGAAAATATCTGTCTTGGTTTATTACATGGTATAAAATTTTCAAATATAATTTTTAAAGTATTTTTGAAATGTTACTACTTTTGATTCATGTGATGATTTTGTCATATGTAGGCTTGGTAGTACTTAGCCCCTGGATAGCTTTTATGAGGACAGAAACATGGATCCATGGCTGCTATCATTTGATCTGAGTCTGTTAAACTTTTATGTATATACCCCTGTTGACACATCTTGCTCCAAATTAGAGTCATTTCTACTGGAAAAATTATATAACATTCAGGTAAAAAAATAGAAAAGGAAAAATTTGTAATATGTATTTTCATATTACATATAATACCCTTTTAGCGCTGTGTACCCAAAGAACACAAGAGTTATGAGTAACTTGGAATTGTAGAAAGTTCATCTGTTGTCGTCCATGTTTCTCATTCAGGTGAATATATTGAGCAAGATGGTGAATCGAGCAACACCTGGACTACAGAAGTTTTCCAAAACAGCCAGTATGCTCTGGCTTCTTCAGCAGGAGATGGTCACTTGGAGGCTACTGGTTTCTTTATATAGGTAAAGTTATGTAGAACCATAAGGAAACCAACATAAGGTAGCAATCCATTAGACAAATTAAAAGTAAAAAGGTTTGCTCTTTTGAGACTTATCATTTCTTTTTTTTTTCTTGTTTCAGAACTTTTGTTTGTTTGTTTATTTTTATGGCCGACTTAGCCTGCCCCGAGGGCAGGGCTGGCGCAGCATGTGGTGCCGGGGATCTAGCCGCAGTCCCTGCAGCCGCCTAAGCTTTCCTAAGCAGGTGCTTTAGACCACTGAGCCATCCTGTGGGGCCCGAGACTTATCATTTGTAATGCTTCAACAGAAATTAGTTATAAGAAAAGATGGCACTGTCAGATCATAAACCTGATAACCTACCAAGAAGTAGATATGTATAAAGATGTAAGTAAAGCACTAAAAATAGAGTAGTATGTAGAAAGAGTAGATTAAGGAAAGAACCAAAAGAATGACTTTGTATAATGGAAGCTTGGAAGAAAGTAATCCATTTGTTAGTTGCCCAGGGGCTTTGCTTGCATTGCTTTCTCATGCTAAAAGGAAATAGTAAGGCTGGACCTGGTTGCACATAGCCGTAATCCCAGCACTTGCCTGTAGTCCCTGTACTTGGAAGACTGAGGCAGGAGGATCTTGAATTAGAGGCCAGAGCATGGTCTATGTAAAGAGTTCAAGGCCAGCATAGGCCACATAGCAAGATAATTTTAAAATATGAAAACAAACAAAACAAAACAAAGAAGATTGAGAAAGAAAAGAAAGTCATTGTTACCATATGAAAATGTTCACATAGCTGGGCGTGGTGGCGCACACCTGTAATCCCAGCACTCGGGAGGCTGAGGCAGGAGGATCGATGCGAGTTCAAGACCAGCCTGGGCTACAAAAGTGAGCTCAAGGCCAGCCTGAACTGCATAACGAGACCCTGTCTCAAAAAGACAAAAAAAGAAGAAAAAAAAAAAAGAAAATGTTCACAAAAAAAATACCTCAGCAAGTAGCCACTGAAGACCTTCAGTGTGTATTTTAGTGAATGTGATAATTGCTCAGATGTCAGCAGGTGTTTGCTACTTATATTTAAAGTTCAATGACCAAATTAATTGCAAACTCATTTCTACAGGATAAAATGCAATTTACACATGCAGTAGCTTAAAAGGTGGGCTCATATATTGAAATAAAGTCTTTTCCCTTTGTATTATGTTTCCTCAGAGACAGAATACAGTCTTCATTTCAAAATGGAAATATGCTGACCACTCCTGTAAGTTTCATATTAATATTTTCCTTTATAAATGATTAAAATTAAAAAAAATAAATGATTAAAATTAAAGGTAATATTTTTAGTAAGAGGACTTGATTTTTAACCCTCCGTCTTGAGCTTCTGCTCTTTAGACAGTAGTCAAGTACTAATTTATATTTAAGATTCAAGGGAGAAGTCTTTTTATTCTTTTCATTGTGCAGTCTAATACTGTGGTGTGTACTGGGATACTACCAAACATTTTTGTGGATCTTTATTCATGCAAATATTTGTACATAACTAGCTTTTTTTTAACAATTAGCATTATTTCATTTATACATTTTACTGAATTTCCTTTTCATTTATTAGTATTTTAAGATAAATTTTTGTGTCAATTCATGGAAGTTAACTTATTTTTAATGTGTCAGAGTATAAATGTAACATCACATTTTAGGCATTCTGCTATATGTATTTGTTTCTAGTATCTTTTGCTATAGCAGTCAGTAAAATAGGAAAAATGTTTCATGTTTATATATGTACATATGTATTTCCTCTATTCTGAGAGTTAAGTGACTAGGCTAAATACTGCTTACTTCATATACCGGTGTACTCTTGTACTTTTTTTTTTTTTTTTTTTTTTTTGTCTTTTTGAGACAGGGTCTCACTATGCAGTTCAGGCTGGCTTTGAGCTCACTTTTGTAGCCCAGGCTCATCTCGAACTTGCACTGATCTTCCCTGCTCCAGCCTCCCGAGTGCTGGGATTATAGGTGTGCGACCCCACGCCCAGCCCTACTCTTCTGCTTTGAAATGGGCTATTAACAGTCTTTTGATTTTCCTCACTAGGAAAGTACCTCACTGTTTTAATATGCAGATCTTTCTTTACTAGTGAGATTATTTTTTTCATTCTTAATCTACCTATATTTTATGTAAGTATTCATGGTCTTTGGTCATTTTCCTGTTTCATTTTTTCTGTTACATCTGTTAATATTTTCCTTTCTGTTGTCTTCCAATTTTGTTATTTTCTTTTTTCACATCACATGTTTTACTTTTGCATTATCTTATGTCTTATAAGGAAAGTGTTTCTTTTTTTTTCTCACATATATATTTGGTACAGGGTCTCACTATGCAGCTCAGACTCTCACCACCACACCCACAGTCAATCTCAGCTCAGCACACCCCAGGGGTGGGACCAGGGAAGCATGTAGGAAGGAAAGCCTTAATGCCTACTGTTAAAAATATTTTTCAGGGAGCCTGGCAGGATGGCTCAGTGGTCTAAAGCGCCTGCTCAGGAAAGCTTGGGTGGTTTCAGGGACCACGGTTCAGTCCCGGGCACCACATGCTTCGCCAGCCCTGCCCTCGAGGCAGGCCATAAAAATGAGTGAATAAACAAATAAAGAGGGGCTGGGGAGATAGCTCCGAGGCACAAGTGCCTGCTGGGCAAGTGCAAGGTCGTAAGTTCGAACCCTGGTCCCCCCCCCAAAAAAAAAACAAAAAAAAACAAATAAAGGTTCTGAAACAAACAAAAAATAAATAAATAAAATAAAAAATTCTTTAAAAAAAATATTTTTAAGCCAGGTATGCTAGTGCGTGCCTATAATCCCACCACTTGGGAGGCTGAAGCAGGAGGATTGCTGCATGTTCTACACCAGCCTAGGGTATATAGTGAGTAAACTATAAAATGAAACTTTATCTCAAAATAAAAAATACTTAAATTTATCTGAACTGTAAAATAAACAAGAGATTGAACTTTTTTCAAATGACTATCCCAACACCATTTATCAAGCAGATAATCTTTTCCTAATTTGTGATGTTACCTTCATAATATACTAACTCATATATGAATATTTTCTTTTATTATTTGAAAGCTAGTACTACATGAATTACTCTTGACTGAGAAATGATTTTTTTAAAATATGTATGTAAAAAAATTTTATGGTTGTTAATACATGTTTGGAGAACATACCTGTTTTACTTACTCTTTCTCTTGTTGCTGAGACAAACACCTGACACTTAAAATGAAGGAAGAGTACTGGAGGTTTCAGTGCATACTTAACTGGCTCCAAGGTAGAGAGGCTCAGGGCAGAGAGCAGCCTTTCAAGGTAGCAAAAGCAAGAATGAAAATGGGGGAGTAGCAGCAGCTCAAGCCTCTAGCTTCTCTGCCCTCCTTACATTGAAATGCAAATCACCTGGCCCAAGGCAGGGGCAACATCCACACCCATAATAATCAGTCACAAACTCCAGAAGCTGCCACATGACTGCTTGAGGCTTTGGGGGGACAGCTAGACACAAACCATAACAATACTTAATGATTATATTCTTTTTTTTTTTTTTTTTTTTTTTTTGGTGGGACCAGGGTTCGAACTCACGACCTTGCACTTGCCCAGCAGGCACTTGTGCCTCGGAGCTATCTCCACAGCCCCCAATGATTATATTCCGATGCTAAAATTTCCATATTTGGGTAAAGTAAGTCGCTCCCATTTATAAATATATTTTGTCTATTTTTGCCTACTTTTTTCTTCAAATGAACTTTACAATTTTCATATTGTTAAAAGTTTTTTTTAGGATATTTATTAAAGTAATACTGGATTTGTCAATTTGTAAACAATAGCATCTTTACCATTGTTGAATCTACACATTGATCATAGCGTCTTTCTCCATTTATTCAGGTCTTTCAGTTTTGTGTAGATTTTATACTTTTTCTCTGTAAAATTCTCTGTGCATTCTTTTATGAATAGTTTCTTCTTATTTCTAACTACTACTGTGAAGTAGACAGTTACTCATTTATGTATACAGCTCTAGTACATTTTTAACTTGAGTTTATTTGGTTCTGTATGTAAGCAGTAGTCATTTGAAAATAGTGAGTTTTCCTTAGGCCTTGCTGACCAGTATCCATGTTATTTCATTTTATTTTATTATTTATTAATATAGGGTCTCACTGTGCAGCTTGGACTCTTAGTGATCCTCCTGTTTTCAGCCTCCCCAGTGCTGGAATTATAGGCATGCACCATGACTTGTGGTTTTTGGGCCAGTATGGCATGTGGTGCTGGAGATCAAACTCAGGTCCTTGCACTCACCAGGCAGGCACTTAGAGCACCAAACTGTCTCCCCAGCTCTATCCTTCTTCATTTTCTTCCTCATTGCATTGACTAGGAGGACCCATACAGTGGTGAATTATATCAGGTACACCAGACATACTTTGTTTTTTCTTTTTTTGTGGCGGGGGGATGTCTTGAGACAGGGTCACTGTGTAGCCCAGTCTGGCCTTGAACTCATGATGCTTTTCCTGCTTCAGTTCCTGAGTGTTGGGGTTACAGGTGTGTGCCATCATGACCAGGTCTAACCTTCTTTTTGAAAAGAATGTATTTGCTTTTCATCTTCACATTTGAGGTTTTTACCATAGTTTTTGTTTGTTTTGTGGAACCCAGGATTGAACTCAGGCTCTTGCGCTTGCCAGTTTTACCATAGATTAAGGGTTTGTCTCTTCATTTATTGAATTAGAATGGATACTGAATGTACTTATGTAGATACTGGCTTTAATTATCTCAAGATAAGCTGGGCGTGGTGGCGCACGCCTGTAGCCTGTAATCCCAGCACTCGGGAGGCTGAGGCAGGAGGATCGGTTCGGGTTTGAGACCAGCCTGGGCTACAAAAGTGAGCTCAGGGCCAGCCTGAACTGCATAGTGAGACCCTGTCTCAAAAAGACAAAAAAAAAAAATTATCTCAAGATAAAGTCTCAGTCATGTTGCATTCCTAAATACCTCCACAAACTGTATTAGCTAATATCTTACTTAGGATTTCTTAAGTGTGTTTTGCTCTTGATAGTTTATCCTTGTTCAGTTTTAGTGTCTAGAACTGTGCTGTCTTTGCAGAACAAATTCAGGAATCTTCTGCCTTTTTTGTGTTCTGTTGAAAAATGTAAGAATTACTTGTTCTTTGAAAGCTTAATGAAAATATACTATAAAACTATTCAGACCTTAGGTGCCTTTCTGGGGAGTTGTTTTTTACTCTCTGATTTCAAAAGTAATTCATGTTTGAAGCAATTACAGTAAAAAAAATTTATATTTATAGTAATTTCATCTATCTGTATCTTGTAGCCTCTTTTTAAAAATGTAAAATACTTTTATTATCCACTGGGAATATAGCTCAGTGGCATAAGTGCCTGCCTGGCACGGGCAAGGTCCTGAGTTCTATCCCTGGTACCGCAAAAAAAAAAAAAAAAAAAAAAAAAATCCTTCTGAAGTTTTGGGCCCAGAGAGATAGCTCAGTGGTCTAATGTGCCTGCTTAGGCAAGCTTAGGCAGCCTCAGGGACCATGGTTCAATCCTTGGCACCACATACTGCACCACCCCACCCACAGGGCAGGCTGAGCCAGCCATAGCATAAATAAAGTCTTAAAATACTTTTATCTTTACAATGTCTTTATAAAACCAACAAGGTAACATCTGTTTATATAGAAAGTCTGTCTTATACTTAGGCATTAATTGAGTGGTCTTATTAATTTCATAGTTTCCCATTCATTTTCTTTAGTTTCCAGGTGGGCACTTTGATTATCTACAAATAATGAAGACTTTGATTCTTTTTTCATACATATTATAACTTAATTTTTTTTTTCTTTTTGAGACAGGGTCCCACTGTGTAGTTCAGGCTGGCCTTGAGCCCACTTTTGTAGCCCAGACTGGTCTCGAACTCACACCGATCCTCCTGCCTCAGCCTTCAAAGTGCTGGGATTACAGGCGTGCACCACCACGCCCGGCTCTTAATTATTTTTCTGGTTTTATTATATTATGTTGCACTTTCCAAAATAGAGTTAAGTGTTAAGAGGGATTTCTTTTTTGTTCTTTTGGACATAACAGAAAGTATTTCACTTTAATTATAGTATTTACTAGATTTTTAAAGCAGTGATATATTTTAAATGGGAAAATATTTTTATTAAGTGATATTTTAACATCAGTCAAGAAGTTTAAGTAGGTCTGGGGATCTAACCAGAGGTAGTGCATACATAAATGCACAAGGCTTTGGGTTTTATAATCAGTGCGCACATACCCACACACACACACACATACACACGAAGTTTAGTTGGGCACAGTCCTATAATCCTAGCTCTCAGCGCCAACCAGATAGCTCTGCAGATTAAAGCACCTGCTTAGGCAGAGCACAGGGGCCAGGGTTTGATCCCTGGCGAACAGTGCTGGTCCCACACACTGAGACAGCGATTAAGACTGGGCATGGTGGCATGCACCTGTGATCTCAACACTTGGGAGGCTGAAACAGGAGGATCACTGTGAGTCCAATCTACACAGTGGAACCCTGTAGACCCTGTACTAAATACCTGAAAAAAAAAAAAAAATCCCAGTCTTCTGGGAAGCTGAGGCAGGAGGATAACAAGTCTGAGCTCAGCCTCAGGCCCTGGGTTTAATCAGTAGTACTAGGAAAATAAAAATAGTTCATGTAACTTTTCTCCTTTAGCCCATGAATAAAAGAGACTATTAATAGGTTCAGCCTATGCTGGAAGTAGTCACAATGTAACCTATTGGTGCATAGCTGAGCTTTACTTGTTAATAGTTCTGTACTGAAAGACAATCTCAAGGAGCCTTATATTATACGTATCAGCATCTGCTGTTAATGTGAAAATATTGTAAAGTTCCTAAATGTTCATTTCCTAATATGTAGCATGACTCCAACCAGCCCTTTATTACAATTTTTACTTTTTAAAATTTAATTTTGTATTTACATTCTCTAACACTAAAGTAACATTAAAATGTCAGATAAGAGCAACTGCACATTAATCTTGGCATTTTTTATAATGCTTTTAGAAGTATACAGATTTATTGTGGTAGAATATGTGTAGGTGATTTTCTAATTGACTTTGACTTTTGTGTTGAAATAATAATCTTAGAACCTTTTTTTTCTTCCTTGAAATAATTTCTATAATAGGCTATTAATGCCAGTGAAAAAACATTTGTGGAAGCATTGTTTCAGAGAGAGTCACTGGTCCGACAGTGCCAGGTACAGTTAGAATACTTTTAACTATTTACTTATGTTTTTTAATCATGGGAAACCAAGCATGATGAGACACTCCTAGAGTGCTAGCACCAGCCTGCTCAGCATCAAGGCTGAGCAGGAGGATTGCTGCAAGCTGGGCCAGCCTGGGTTACATAGCAAGACTGAGTCTTTAAAAACAACCATGGAGAAAAAATAGGAAATATTGAAGTTTTTTTTGAAATTAAAAAAAAAAAAGTAAATGTCTTAATTTCATTTCAAGCTGATCTGTTGTAGTTAAAATTATAAATTTTATAATTTGAATTTGGAAAATTATTTAATTTTTAAATGACAGCCTGAGGCATAGCCTGTCAAAACTTGCATTTTTACTCTTTTGCCTTGATACTGATCTTAAAAACATGTAAAAGTGGTAGTTGGAAAAATTATTGCCTGATATTTTTTAAGTCAGAAACTGAAAGCTGACTACAGTGACTGATGCCTGTAACCCTGGCTACTTGGAAGGTTCAATGCAACGAGAGGACTCCAAGTTGAAGCGCAGTCTAGACAACTTAGCAGTACATAGTACAATGTGAAGGCCCTGGTTCAGTCCCTAATACTGCTACATAGATGGATGGATGGATGGATGGAAGGATGCATGGATGGATAGATAGATAGGGGAGGTAATTTAGGATAGGAAACCACTGTAAATAAAACTCTCATAGGTTTTATGGATAATGCTAATAAGCTTTTCTCCCCTAGATGGTGGTAGATTGGTTAGAAAGTATTGCCAAAGAAGAAATCGGGGATTTTCCTGATAATATTGAGTTTTATGCAAAATCAGTATATTGGTAAGTTACTATGCTTTTATACTTGAAGTCATTTGACATCTATTTTTTTATTCATCTTTCAATAAAAATTCATTCAGTTTTTATTTTGTTCAAATTGTGAATAAAACAGATAATGCTTTTCCTTTGTAGAATTAACAGTTATTTAAGAGTTAAATGGCAAATAAACTATGATTAAGAACATTAAGAAAAAATAAAATTAATGAATGCAAGATGACAGTACATTGTAAGTAGAAGAGATGACCAAAGAATGCTTCTCTTAGAAAATTTGGAACACACAAAAAAAAAAAGAAAAGAAAAAAAAGAAGTTATGAACACAAAGAGGCTTTTAAGAAATGAAGAAGGGCTGGCCATGGTGGCATATGCCTGTAATCTCAGCCCTGGGGAGGCTGAGGCAGGAGGATCACTTCAAATTTTGAGGTTAGGGGCTGGGCAGATAGCTCATTAGAATAAGCGCTTCCCTGGCAAGTGCAAGGGCCTGAGTTCAAACCCTGGTTTCATAAATAAATAAATAAACAAACTTATTCAAACATATACCTCATAAAAAGTTTGTGAATGACCAGTAAAGACATGAAAAAGTGTTCAGCATTAACAGTCATCTTAATCAAACTGCTGTTCACTAAAAGTTTTTTACTTTTTTTTTCCTAGTTTCGTCATCTTTTTGTGATTTTTTTTTTTTTTAATTTGATTTGATTTTTTTAATAGGCCCATTTGGGTCAGGCCTGGTGGCACCACACATCTGTAATCCCAGCTCTTTGGAGGCTAAGACAGGAGGATGGTTGTGAGTTTTAAGACCAGCCTGGGCTACAAAGTGAACTCAAAGACTGGGCATGGTGGCATGTGCCTGTAATCCCAGTGCTTGGGAAGCTGAAAACAGGAGAATTACTCAGAATCCAGTCTGTGTAGTAAGACCCTGTAAACCCTGTACTAAGTACATTAAAAAAAAAAAAAAAAAAAAAAAAAAAA